>JARUHE010313471.1:0-11874 GCA_031471125.1 Archaeomysis grebnitzkii | reverse complement strand
ACCCATCCAAGTACTAACCAGACCCAACGTTGCTTAACTTCGCTGATCATACGGGAAGCGGTGTTTCAACGTGGTCATGGCCGTTGACAACCGTTACTGTCTGTTACTGTATATACTTACTTAGGCATTTGGTGCATGACTAATCCATACGTTTAATAAAAGTTGTTTAAAATTCATAGTTCTTGTTTTGAATTCTGAGAAAACACTCCTTTAAAATGAAAAACAATAGTTTTAAACCAAACGACAACCACAACAAAAGTAATAACAATGACATAAATTCATACTACAGTATATACTGCTTTTGCTTTACATTGTTCACGCGCTTGATAAGAACTGTAAGTTTTAGAAATGAAAACCTTATATGAAAAAAAAACCCTACGTTTTTTTCTAAACACACATTGCGCTTAAATTAATAACAAAAAATTGGTGCGTAGGAAAACAACAACAACAACAACAATAACAACAGCGGTAGAAATCGAAACTATAGTGGCGTTCAAGAACCAATTTTATCGGAAAAAATTTAAAAACATGACGTCACGTTGTTGAAAAAGCAACGTGAACGACATAGTTTTGAATGTTATTCAATAACAGCTGATTATATGTGAACAATGAAGAGATTGTTGACAATAAATATATTTAAACTAATGAAATTATGTAATCATTGTTTGTTTAATGTGTGCATACTCTGCATAATTAATATTATTCATTAAATATAATAAAACAAATCTAACAAATGAAAATTATAACTTACCTTCATCCACAATTTCTTCTAATGCCGCGCAACCGCCACAATAGTTTTGCAGAGTGACGTGCGCGTTGAGAACTAGTTCTTAGGTAAAAACTTTTATTTATACAATCTAATTATTGTAATATTAACTAACAATGAACGAAAATAAAATATATTAAATAATTAACATAAATCAATGAAATAAAATAATTTTCCATCCATAGCTTAAGAAAATTATATTTCTTCCTTCGTTTGTAAGCAACCAGACAGCTTTTTTAATTTTTTTTAATAAAATTGCAACAAGAACGACCAATTACGAAAAGTAGCGTCACGTTTTTCAATTTTTTTCCGATAAAAATGTTTTTTGAACGCTACTTATAAATGGATCAAGAATAACACAAGTGAGATAAGATCGTATAGCTGCGTCCTCATATCAACTTTATCAGACACAATTGAAAATTATGACAACAAAAGGACGTCACATTGTATCCACAATACAACTTGAAGTTTTTCAAAACAATGTCAGTTTTTAAAATATATAATCCATTTACTTCTGACAAAATGTCAGGTATTACATTTACTTATATTTACAACAATAAAACATAAACATGAAAAAACACATTTGACAACTTATATAGACATTAAATTATTAACTTGTTTTTTTTTCAAATGTTTATTAATGCTTTATTGAAACTAATATCACACTCAATTCTAAAATATACTTTCAAACTGATCTAAATAGGCGTTAATTTACAGAATTAATGAAATGTTTGTTGTCATCGTACATCTGCCACCATTCTTAGAACCAAAAAATGGCTCTAAATTTTAAATAAATTTTGCCTTATAAATTTATTATGTATAAATGTATATACAAATATTTTTATTTAAAATGTAACAAAAAAATGTTTTGCAAAACAAAAACAGAAAAGAAACAAATTCTATTTATATTGTGAATGTAAGCAAACAGACAGCTTTTTGAATTTTTTTGAATTGCAGCGAGAACAACCAATTACGAACGTGAGGTCACGTTTTTCAATTTTTTCCGAAAAAATTGATTTGAGGACGCGACTATTGTCAGCTGTTTTTTTAAACACACATTAATATTATTAAAATTATTAACTTGTTTCTTTTTCAAATGTATATTAATGCTTTATTGAAACTATAATAGCACACACTTTTCTAATATATACTTTCAAATTGGTCTAAATATCTAAATAAATGTTAATTTACAAAATTAATGAAAAGTTTGTTGTTTTCGTAAATCAGACACCAATTTTAGAGCCAAAATTTACTCTAATTTTTAAGCGAATTCTGCTTATATTTCCATACAAATGTATATAAAAACATTTTTGTTTCAAAAGGAACACAAATTTTTTGTTACATTTCAAATAAAAAGGTTTTATATACGTACATTATTTGTTATTTGATTGTGGGTTACATCCCTTGTGTTATTTTCGATCCAAATACAGTGTAACTCTTGACTTATGAAGTCAAGGCTGCTTTATAACTCACAGGCACTTCGTATCTCAGGAGCACTGGACAGTTTTCTGTGATTTAAATAATAGAAAATGAGTGACATTTGTCCAAAACAATAACAGTTTTATTTTATTTCTATTTTTTAGTTCTCTTATTGCATGACGAGATTTACAACTTCGCAACCACACTCGGTTGAAAATCATATTATAAGAAAATATTCGAATATTTGTGTTTGATAATATGGAGAATTTCGTATATATGTAGAGCCATATTGAAGCACCCACCACTGCAGGGAATAACGTTTTATAGGAGCCATCCATTAAATGTCTTTGATGAATCAAAATCATAAATTAAATCTTATTTCGTCAACTTGTAGAAGATCAGTTTTAAAAAATGAAGTTTCATCATTATGCAAAGCTAATGGAATTAATTTTCTTGAAAGAGATATGCGATTTATTTAACAGAACTTGAAGAACGTATACCTTACATGCTGAACTGGATGTTTAAAAATGGTGAGTTATATAAAGAAGTTTTCATTTATGAAAATTGGATGTATGATAATTCTGACTTGATTCAAAGTGACTGTCAATATGAGGCAAAATGAAACAAGAAATTATACAAAAAACAACTTTGATAATTATCTTCTGCAGAACATAAATTGTAAACGAGAAGTGATGTCAGTTGTACAGTACCAGCTGAAGGAAATATCCCAATAAACATATTTATATATAAGCAATTTGAATATTTCTTGCACCTTTTATTGCGATCAGAAATAAAAAAAATATTTATTTTCTTAAAATAAAAACAGAATATTGTTAAGAATATGGACGAAACAAACAATAAAAATTCATTTTTTCAAATTAAAAAACAGTGCCTATATACATAACTTATAGGACAGTCACAATAATTACTTTTTTGTATCCATAACAGGCTTGTTAACAAAAAAAAATGAAGAAAACTACAGAAAAAACAAAAATTGCAGAGACAACGAGTATGCTCACCAATCTAAATATTACAAGCTCGGAAATCAACATAACCTAACCTAACCTTACTCACTATTGTACAAATACGAGACTCTAATGACATTCGATATCCCAACCTAACATCATTTCAATTTTTGTAAAACAAATAAATATATAAATAACAGTTGCTCTTTCAATTCGTATGTGAAATGCTGTCAAAGTTGGTTCCGTGAATATTAACAAGTGTCGTTATAACATATAAACTTTTCAAATACAATTTTGAACAGTTCATCCGGTATATAAATGAAGTGAACAAGCAATGTCTTACTTTCATTTTTTGTTTAATTTTAACACTTGTGATACATTGAAAACAAACAGAAACTTCGAGATGTAGAAAATAAGAAGAACGTAGGGGTCAAAGTTTGTCATAATCCAAAATGAACTGATCAATGCAAAGTAGCCGCAGTTAGAGCTACTGGAGCAATGAGGAAGTTGAATAATACCTTCAAATATATGTCGAAAGAGGTTTTATACAAGTTTTTCCCTAATATGTAAGGTTCCATATAGAATTTTATTTCCAAACATGGAGTCTATGTTTAGCAAGAGATGCTGAAGTAGGGCCACTAAATTGGTAAGGAGGTTAGATCGCATGACTTGTCATGAAAGGTTGAGAGAGCTGAAGCTCTACTCTTCACATAGAAAAGACTGAGAGGTGAACTTATGGAAAGGTACAAAGTAATGAAAGAATTGAGTGGGATGAAGCTTGAAAATATGTTTATTGCAACCAATGACTGAGTTCCGTGAGATCACAGGTATAACGTTTTTAAACCACAAGTTAGTAGTAGGATTTGGGCCACTTTTCTCTCATATAAATTAGTTAACTTTTGGAAATCACTTTATCAAACATACTAGAAGTATGTGGCGTAGAAACTTTGAAAACAGTTGTATATTGCATGGAATTGGACAGGATATGAGTACCAAACTAGGGAACCCCAATGATTAATCCATCAATTTGTAAATGTAGGAAAAATACTACAAATTGAATTAGAAAAATTACCTTTTCGTTTTTATTGTGCTTTATTTTGTTGTTCATTAAGTCTAATGTATGATGTTAGTTGATTAATCGTTAGTGAATTTGATTATACTGTTTTGGTATTTCTTAATTTATTTTAGTGTTTAGTTTTTTAATTTTGTTTTAATTTGCATATTTAATGAAAAAATGTAGTCTAGAATCACACAGGAAAAAGATTGCTTTTTAATAGCTCAAAAAATATGCAAGTTTCTAGTTTTAAATAATTTAATCAACTTTATGAGTACAAATATATTGTATATTTTTGTTCATTTATGTTTTAATCTTTTATTATAATTAAAAAATGTATTTTATACTGCATGTCTTACTTGCATTTAAAACTTTTATTTCCTATGGGATAGTACTTGAGCATTTTGGTATTTTTATGTGTAAGGTAGGTGACACTAGGTTAAAGTGCGTGTTCATGTATATCGAAAATTGGTTTCTTTTTGTTTGTCATACTTTGGTATCTTATTTGTAAATTTAATATTTTCTGACAAATTAAATGTTTATGAAGATTTTTTAGCCTGTAAAATCTCTGAAGTTGAATCAAATGTTTTTATATTACGCAAACTGTTTTATTCAATTATATGCATTATAATTTGTATGCGTTCTTGTTAAGATCAATACGTATTGAAATGTTTTAAATTTGTAATATTTAAACCCCATTTATCTAATTTTATTTTATTTTTAGCATTAAAAATTTTTAAATAAAACTTTCAATGAAGCACAGTTTTTATTATTTTACGAGGTTCGCTTTGCTTGCCTAACAAGTATTAACAAATTGTGTAAATATTTGCTTAAACCAAACATCAAAATATATTTAAAGCAGCAAAAATTTAAATTTTGTTTATTTTTTGATCAGATAAAACAATCGATAATTGTTTCAAGAATTTCAAGTTTTTCCATAATTTTAAAACATTTGTTTATTCCAAAATAAATTTTCTTTATTTCCAACCTAACCCTTTAAGTACGAACTATTATTTCTGTAATATCACCAATAAATTGGAGTTAATATTGAAAACAATATGAATTTGAAGAAGTTGTTTCGTTCAGTAGTTAAAGAGTTAAAGAAAAATGAATGATTAATACAGACATTAATGCATTTATATTCATAATTTTCAAGAAAAGTATTTAGTTATTCCTAAACGTTGAATATTCAAGCTGAGGAAACATTATCATTAACTTTATTTGAAGGTTGTCATCTTTGTTAGTTTGCTAATTTGTATTTGATTATTTTCTTCTAATGCTGCTTTCATTGTCAGTGTACCCGCCATATATATTAATATGTATGTGATATTTAATCTCACGAACAGTTTTTACAGAAAACAAGATTTCATTAATGTTAAATACACCATTTTATTTTGCTAACATTTAAAAATATTTGTTAATTAGCTTAACATTATACCAAAATGTATACTAAAAGTAGCTACTTGTTTTTAATTTGTATACTAAATGTAATTACTTGTTTTAAATTTATATACTAAATCTAGCTATGTGTTTTAAATTTATAACTAAATTTAACTACTTGTTTTAAATTTATATACTACATGTAGCTACTTGTTTTAAATGTATATATTAAATGTAGTTTATGTTATAAATTGATATATTAAATATGGCTACGTGTTTTAAATTTATATGCTATGGTATATGTAACAAGAGTGATTATCTAGGCTACTTATTTTAAAGCAAAAAAAGTTATTGTTTATGTTTATAATGGCTTACAAAGGGTGTGACATCTAAAACAACATGTTTTATGTTTACATTTAATATACACTTTTAAAAGAGGTTTGCTGTTTCTAATTTACCGGGTTAGTAGGTGTAAAATGATCGAAAGTTGCTGAAAACAATAAACTTTAACTTAGTCGATTTACATTTTAGTTATTTTAATAAAGAAGTTTGTTAAAAATGATCTACTGTTTGATGGAGCTATATTGATCCCCTTAGGTAATCAATATAGCTCTATCAAGCCGTAGGTCATTTTTGACAAACTTCCTTATCAAAATAACTTGAAATGTAAATCGCCTAAATTAAAGTTTGTTGTTTTCAACAAACTTTCGATCATTTTATACCTACAACCTCGGTAGATTTGAAAACAGCAAACCTCTTCTAAACAGTTTTAAAGTGTACACATTTAACAATGTGAGGGGGCATAGGCAAACAAATTTATGTATTTCACAAATAATGTTAATAATATTATGAATAACATCTCTTAATTATAATAAACACATTTTTAACGTTAATGAAAAACGTTTGGGGATGGTACAGTTGGATAAGGCTTCATTGTTCATGTGGTTTGAGGAGCGAACCCTAGACGGTTGAGGGCAGCAGTTTAAAAATTTCCTTCGCATTAATGCCCACAAAGTGATAAACTAGTGTTCACCGGAGAGTGATTTATCATAGATGAGAAACAAACTTTCCACCCATGAATGATCTTGGAACAAACCTAACGTACCCTCAAAATATTGGTTTGTTTTAAGATATTTACGAAATTTAAAATTTTAAAGAACTTTATAAAATCGTTCGCCATATATAAAAATAAAATAAATAAAATATTTAGGCCTAGTTCATTCATTTGAAAATTTTAATTCACATTTAATTTTGAAGTATTTAGTAAATATAATTAAAGATTAGTTAGTCGGGCTAATTAAAAACAAACCAAAGTATACAATCCAGGTCATAAGGGATATTTTCAGTAATAACTTCAAAGTAATTTAATTTTAATTAAAGATGGTGGCCGAGTGAATACGAACGCCGCCTAAGTAAATCTCATTGGTGTAGGTTCGAGTACGCGCTAAGGCTATTTCATTGAGAACTTGAACGTGGCTTATTTTTAAAAATCTCACATGCTAAGCTTACTTCGGCTTGAAGGAAGCGCCTCATCATCATTGCCCGCATCACCTGATGTGGGCAATGATGATGAGAATGATAAGCCCTTTGTAAACTGTTACAGCTCAAAAGCGCGCTATAAATTTGTCACATTATTATTATTAATGAAAAAAACATTAGAGGATTAATAAATTGATGTCAACATATTAGTAATTTAGTTTTTCTTCCACATGATGATGGACATTAATTAAATGTCTCAAATATTAATTAATTCAATCCATGAAATGTTAATTAATTAATTTAACTTAATTAAAAATGTCGGAATAGTAATTATTATTAATTTGCCAATACATTAATTTTATTGAATGGATAATTATATGTTCAGTTTAACCTGAGAAGAAAAACTCATTTTTTTAATAATAATTCACAATATCAAAAAAACTATTTGGATACTGTTTAGAAATTCATATAAATCAATTTACATTAAAAAAAGCAGAAGAACGACAAAATTACTTATTTATTTTCTACCACCTGTAACTAACCGAATTATAATTGTTGTATTCAGGACTAAAGTACATTGAATATAGACATGGAAATAATCGTTATTGTTAATAAAGAATTTATTCTTATGCAAACAAAAATATTTTAATGTTAGGCAGTGTTTGAGTTAGGTATTGCGGTAGTAGAAAATGTATAAATAATTTTTTCTTTGTTCTGCGTTTTTATTTTGAAATGTAAATTGATTTATATGCCTTCCTAAACAACATTATCCAAATAATGTTATTGATATTTTGAATTATTATTGAAAAATAATAATAATAATAACGTTTTATTCGATCGCAGCTTTATTTTGTTTACGAATTTTTTAGTTATCATTACTTGTAATGAACCAGGTAATGTGTGCAACGTACGTTCACCGTTCACCGCTTAATAATTCAACATATGGTGACACCTGACGATAATCCGCCCAAAATAATAACCGGGCACAAGATGCTTAGCTTCAATGTAAAGCATTTTCGGTAAATTGTATATAATATTTTTGATAACTCATTTTTTATTTTATTTTTGTTTATTTATTTTTATTTATTTGTTTATTTCTTTCTTTTATTTTATTTTATTTTTGTTTGTATTTTTATATGTTTGTTTATGTTATTCTTTTATTTTATTTTAACTTTTTAGTTTTATTCTTTTTTATTTATGTATTGTTTTTTTCTTTTTCGTTTTAGTTTTCACTTTTTTATTTGTTTACTTATTTTATTTCGTTTATTCTTTTTTTTTCTTTTGTTATGTATATCTATTTTTGTTTTTGTATTGTGATTCGCATTAGCCACCACTAATTTATTCAGTTTTTTTATCTTTAGTATAAAGTTTTCACAAAATTATTTGAATTTGCCATCAATTAAAAAACTCTAAACTTTTTAAAGCCTGATTTCAATACATTAAAGTTGGTATTTAAAACAATTTTCATTTTTTTATCACAGCTAACCTCGATCGACATAATTCATCATTGGGTAACAATAATTATCTTGGTGATATCTTGGTTTATCGTTGGAAAATCTATGATATATTTTTTCATCATTTATGTGTGATCGAAACGAAAGACGTTTTTCCATTGATAATTATCCTATATATCGCATTGTATGTATGCTATAATTATATAATATAATTATATAATGCAAGCTATAATTAAGGAAAAACACATTAACAACACAATTATATGTAATATATGTTAAATGATAAAGTAATTATTATTTTATTATTATTATTATTAAGGGAATCTATCTATATTTTGTCTATAAAAATAGGCAATACAAATATTTTATTTGTATTGGATATTATATATATATTTATGTAAAATAATGAACGATAAGGTTATGATAATGATGCTTATAGATACTCATATGATACAAATTTGATAATTATAAATACAGTTACGACAATTTTCTGACTGGGAATTTATTTAAGAATTATTCAATAGTTATTTCTACAGAAATTCTTTCTTGTGATTTTTAATTTTGTTTTTCAGTTTCAATTGAAATTATTATTAATTATTTATTATTATTATTATTTATTATTTATTATTTATTATTCATTATTTATTTCTAAAGAAATTAATTCTTGTGAATTTTAATTTTGTTTTTCAGTTTCAATTGAAATTGGGTATAATACTGGTTGCAGTGAAAATCATTTTTACTTGAATAAGAAATAAAAAAAATAGTTGTCCTATACCCTAAACAGAATGCTAAGCCACCCACGTAAAATATTTCAAATGTTAACAATATTTACATAAATATTTCGAAAATATTTCATTATTAATCATTTATTTTTATAAAAAAAGAATAATTTTATTATTAATTTATTTTTGAAAAATAAATTTTGTTAATATATTAATGTCAAAATTTAAAACTTGTTTTTAAAAATTTTAATTGTTTTTACTTTTAGAAAATTAAAATAAACTGTTTCTGAAATACTATATTAAACATTAAATTTTAAATTTCATAGAGTTTTTGTTTCTTGCCAAACAACTAACACTTGTTTTTTTTTAAATTTTGTGTGTCAAAAAAATCATTTTACATATCAAGTTTATAACAAATAAAACTTAAACAATTTTATAGCTACTAAATGTGGTTAAAAACAGTTATAATACAGCAAACTAAATTGGGTGCTATGTAAAAATTGAAAAATTGACTGAAACATAAAATTAAGAAATCAATCAAAACCTAATCCTATATCACATGAATACATATTAATTTAAAAACTAAAAAGTTAATATTGTAACAATGATAAATCACTCTCTGCTGAACACTAGTTTATAATTTTGCGGGCATTAATGTGAAGGAAATTTTTAAGTTGCTGCCCTCAGTCTTATCCAACTGTACAGTCGGATAAGGCCTCATTGTTCATGTGGTTTGAAGAACCTTAGAGGCTGAGGGTAGCAGTTTAAAATTTCCTTCACATTAATGCTCACAAGGTTATTAATACTGTAACCAACCTTATTAAATGTACTGTTGCCCAAAAAAAGTCCTCGTCAACTAAAAAATATTTGAAATATAAAGTTTCAAATTATTTAATGTTTTAATAAATAAAATATAAATACTTTAATTATTTCATTTATGTTTTAATGTTTACATCAGCATAGTTTTATATTTTGAGGATTCGTTTTTCTTGGCCAATAGTACCATATATGGTATTATTGCCTAAGAAGCAAAGTTCCTAAAAACTAGAAAAACTATACAATTATTTTAAAACATTTTTTAAAATATAAAACAAAAAGTATCGAATAACCTGAGCCTGTATATTTCAATTAATTTTTATCTGAATGGACTCTTTTTTCTTGGGCGATAGTTCATTGAATAATGCAGGATTAAAGATATAAATTTACGAACAAAAACTATTCAACTTTTATTTAACTTTTTTTTATAATTTCTATTTTGTGAATCTGTTATGAGCAATACATTAAAATATTGTTTTTTCAATAATGACATATTCGTCATACTTTTAATGGCTGGTAGAAATGAAAATAAGAAAAAGTTGATGGTGATAGTAACGAAGTATTAAATAGTAATAATTATAACATTGATGGTAGTAACTAAATAATATTAAAATATATAACACAAATAAATAAGTGACAATAAATGAACATCAATGCAGTTAAAGATACTGATCTTAAAAAGTAAGAATATAGTTTCAGATATTAATTAGAGATATTCAATTAAGACAAAAAAATCTATAGTTACACTTACTTACATTAATATTTGAAGTAAAATAGTGAATTTTATGATATAATATAACATTTTCAAAATTATAAGACATGTTAAGAGAGATCAATAATAAATGCATTTGGGAAACTTTTCTCATTGATAGATTTATAAAAACTCATTTTATTTTAGATATTTCAATGTATCAATATATATTCTTGCATTTTATATTGAAGAGAGTTGTTATATGTTGCGGTTTAAGGTATTCCATGCTTCTGCACTTTGTACTGAGCATTTTCCATTTTAGGCTCTTTAGTAAGATACTGAATATGCAGCTAGAACTGCGTAGTTATTATATTTATCATATTTTGATTTAGTTCAATGTAACACAGCTAGTGCTGGTTTGTTTAAATTTTCGTGCATTAAGCACGAACGCGTTATGTAGATTGTTGTTTCTTCTAAGTTCAGTATATTAAATTATATCTTTAATGCCATAGCATAACCACTTATCTAGTAGCTTCAATTGGTTGTGATAATCAGGGTAAAGATTTGATAAATTTGGGATATATATCGTACTTATTGGAACATCTGTCCCATAACACTAATTCCAATGGGATAGTACAAGACTGTTTTCAGTTATTAATCTGGATTGTTTGTTTGATAGATCTTTTACTATGTTTTGCAAATACTTTTATATGTGTCTGGAATTAAGGTTAGTAATTTTCCCGTAGGGTACTCCAATGCTTAGAGTTTTTGGGATGGATAGACATCGTTATTTATAAAACTTATATTATAATGATTGCGATGCAGCTCAAATTGTTAAGACGAATAAATAATGAGGATAATAACAGTACTAGTTATAATATTTTAATTTTTATAATAAAAATAACAACCACAATAATAATACAGTAATAATAGTAACAACAATCAAAACACTAATAATAATAATAACATTGTTATTAATAATAATAATAATTAATAATGAAAATAATAATAATAATAATAATAATAATAATAATAATAATAATAGTAATAGTAATAATAATAATAGTAATAATAATAATAATAATAATAATAATAATAATAATAATAATAATAATAATAATAATAATA
>JARUHE010313460.1:0-11874 GCA_031471125.1 Archaeomysis grebnitzkii | reverse complement strand
ACATTAAAACAACATTTGGATAGACAATAACACAAGTGAGGTAACCACATTAAAAACAACATTTGGATAGACAATAAAACAAGTGAGGTAACCACATTAAAACAACATTTGGATAGACAATAACACAAGTGAGGTAACCACATTAAAAACAACATTTGGATAGACAATAACACAAGTGAGGTAACCACATTAAAACAACATAGAGCTTACCTCACTTGCGCTATTGTCGATCTATTTATTATATATAAGATTTTAAATGCAATTTTCGAAATTACATATTAATATGTATTTATATTTAGTTTAAACAAGTTTGAATTTTTTTTTTAAAACTAGCTTTCATTAAAATAATTCTTGTCAAACATACTTTTTTTGCTTAAAGGAAACTTGGGTTGTTTGTAATAATATAACAATATAGTATACTGTATATTATTAAATATTTATTATATAAAAACAAAATTGTTAAATATTAGGTTTCCAAATAGCTATTAAAGATGTTAGAATGAGCTTTGCATATCTAATGGCATACAAATTACGTCTTATTTGTTGTACAAACATCTTACCCAGCAACTGGTGTACCAATATTGTAGTTCGTTATCTACAACAACAAATATTACGTAGATTTTTTGTTTTGGCGAAGGCAACTATTTTCATTGTCTCATTTGTTGTTTTATAGATTGTATCATTGAATTCTAATTATTATGTTATTATCTATAATGAGAAGCAAACTACCAATCAATGTTCTTTTATAATTAGTTCAAAGTACCAAAGTCATTATTCAATAAGATAAGGACGTTATTAGAACAATAAACAGAGCTGCTTCGAGTCCCGATAAAGTATGTTAATAAACCATTCCTTAACGACCTCAGTTTATTAAACAAGCTTCTGTGATTGTGCAACCATGTTGGCACACTTGCAATCGTCGGCTTATCTGATTTCCTTGCATAAAAAGCTAAATGATTGGTATTGAGGAATGGAAGAACAAAAACGAACAATAGATGTATAGCGTGTTGTGTGTATGTATATTTTTCTTTATTTATGTAAGTTATAACCAACTTGATAAAAAAAATATAATTATTATAATAGGATAACATTTTTTAACATTATACAAAAATGTAAATTATTAAATAATTATAATTATCAGAATTAATGGAAATTTCTATGGAGTTTCTGCATTGCACACATAGAGTCGTCGGTGCCTATATTATATCATGTGGTTGAAGGAGGTCGTTTACTTAAAGTAATTTTCTTGTCATGTCTAAGCAGATAAAAATACTGAACTTTGAATTAAATTATTGAAAATTCAAAAATTATTTAAAATATTTTAAGCTTTTGTTTATTTTCATGCTCAGTTTTTACTCTTTTTTATTATGAAAGTAATTTTAGTTTTTGGTAGTTTAAAATTTAAATTAGTCTGCGGTCGTAGTTGGTTTTATATAAGATGTTTACTTTTTTTAAATGAAACTTTTTTAAAAATTTTAAACATTTATTAATACTTTAAACAACATTTGCATTTATTGATTTTTTTTAATATTGTCATGAGTGGATTAAAAAAAATCAAGTTAATTTGTGATTATTTAAACCAGCATTCTTATAACCTCACACTAATTACACTTTTATTCGTATGTACATATATCTATAAATACTGTCACTCTTCTATAAATACAAATATGAATACGTGTGTCTTCTTTTAAAATTTTAAAAACAAACATGCTTACCATATCCTTTCATATCCATTCATTTACCCTCCAAATAGATATAGATATATATATATTTGTATTTGATAATTAAGCAACATTTGCTTAGAATATGTCTAGCATGTAATTAATAATAAAGCATTAGTTCTAGACAAAGTTGTCTAGCACGGCAAAGCATTTTATAAGAATCCACACAAAGCATAATTGTAACAGAAACGAGACTTTAAAATAATAAAACAAAGGTTTTGTTGTGTTTTGCGAAATTAAATCATCTGCGTTGGTGAATCGCTGATGAATTCTCGGAAAGATGATTTGCCCAATGCTGAAATCATGTTCAAGTGCTTATCAGGAGATGTTAAAATTTTTGTGTTTATTCGACATTGGTGTTTGTGTTGCGTCAATTAGCGAACAAGAATTGCATGATTATGATTTTAGGTTTAAAATAATTATACATTTAAAACAAGGAATACGTTATTATTTTCAATGAGCTTAGGTTTAAAACAAGGAATACATTATTATTGTTAAAAAATTCATCAAGTTATGAGCTTAGGTTTAAAACAAGGAATACGTTATTATTTTTAAGAAATTCATCAAGGTATGATCTTAGGTTTAAAACAAGGAATACGTTATTATTTTTAATGAGCTTAGGTTTTAAACAAGGAATACGTTATTATTTTTAAGAATTTCATCAAGTTATGATCTTACGTTTAAAAAAAGGAATACGTTACTATTTTTAATGAGCTTAGGTTTAAAACAAGGAATACGTTATTATTTTTAAAAAATTCATCAAGTTATGAGCTTAGGTTTAAAACAAGGAATACGTTATTATTTTTAAGAAATTCATCAAGTTATGAGCTTAGGTTTAAAACAAGGAATACGTTATTATTTTTAAGAAACTCATCAAGTTATGAGCTTAGGTTTAAAACAAGGAATACGTTATTATTTTAAATAAATTCATCAATTATTGTTTTCCCTCATTATGAAACTCTTTAACATAAAATACATTTATATTTTCTCCACAAAATGATGTTTGATGTGAATACGAGCTAATTTTACAACAAATTTACTGTATGCATTTATTAATTTGATCTTTTCATTACAAGTTCCTTTATAAAGAGGATTATGTATAGCCTTGTGTCTTTCAAATAAAGGTTAAAAATAAAATTTATATCATTATAATACTTCCACTACTAAAAACAACAAGCATATAAATACCAAAATCGCTATCATTATTATTATCATTATTAATATAATTGTCACTATCATTGTCACTATCAATGTCAGTATTACTATCCCTATCACTATCACTAATGCTATCATCTTCACTGTCGTTATTACTTTTATTATAACTATCAATATTACTGATGTTTAGCATGTTCAATACCAGATTCTAATCAATAATATCTATATAAATAAATGTTAAAAGCAATTACAAGAAACTATTTTTTTTAATTATAGAAGCAATTACAAAATACTGTTTTTTTTTTAATTTTAAATTTTAGAAGCAATTACAAAAACAGTTTTTTAAATGTTAAAAGCAATTACAAAAAACAATTTTTTAATTTTATAAGCAATTACAAAAATATATATTTTTTTAATTTTAGAAGCAATTACAAAAAGTTTTTAAGTTTTAGAACCAATTACATAAAATTGTTTTTTAAATGTTAGAAACAATTACAAAAAGTATTTGTTTTAAATTTTAGAAGCAATTACAAAAAAAATTATTTTTAATTTTAAAAGCAGTTACAAGTTTTTTTTTAAATGTTAGAAGCAATTACAAAAAGTTTATTTTTATTTTTATAAATAATTACAAAAATTTGTTTTTTTAATTGTTAGAAGCAATTACAAAAAGTTATTTTTTAAATTTTAGAAGGAATGATAGAAAATTAAAAATGTATCTTTAGACTTTAGAATCAATTATACAAAGTTATAAAAGTATCTTTTTATTTTAGAAGGAAGAACACATTAGAAAAGTATCTGTTAAATTTATAAAAAAGTTAGAGAAGCGTCTTTCAATTTTAGAAAGACTTAGAAAAGAATATAAAAGTATCTTTTAATTTTAGAAGCAAATATAAATACAATACAAAATATTTTAATGTTTGAAGAAAACAAAAAACAATATAACAATATTTTTTAATTCGAGAAAAAAATGGATAAGTTTAATTTAAATGACAATGAAAAAATACTTCGTAATTTTATAAACATTTACAAAAAAGTGTCTTTAATTTTAAAAGCAATTAGAAGAGAATAGAAATGTCTTTTACTTGTATAAGCACAACAAAAAATAGAAAACTACCTTGTTATTTTTGAAAATGTTTTTTTTAAGTTTCTTTTCTTTTTAGAAGGAAACAGAAAAAAAATCTTTATAAAAAATGGAAAGTGTTTTTAATTTAGAAGCAAAGAGAAGAAAGTAGAAACATACATTTTAATTCTAGATGCAATTATAAAAATAGAAAAGTATATCTTTATTTTGGAGGACATTGAAAAAGTATCTTTAAGTCTTAGAAGCAATTGGATTTTCTTAATCTTAGAAATAATTAGAAGAGTATAGGTGTGTCTTTTAAGTTTAGAAACAAATACAAACACATATACAAATGTATTTTTATTTTAGAACCAACTTTTAAAAAATAGAAAAAAAAATCTTGTTTTAGAATTAACTATGTAAAAACAGAAACGTGTCTTTTTTTTAGAAACATGATATTTTTTTTAATTCTAAAAGCAGTTATAAAAATAAAAAAGTATCTATCAAAAATATATTCTTCATTTTAGAACCAATTATAAAAAATGTCTTTTAATTTTAGAAGCAGCTAAAAAAATAATATAAAACTTTATTTTATTTTAGAACGAATTCCAAAAAAATATAAGTTTCTTTCAATTCTATAAATAATTATATAAATGGAAAAGTGTTCCTTGTTTTTAGTTCTAAAAACATATATATAAAAGTATCTTTTAATTTTGGAAGCAATTATAGAAAAATAAAAATAAATCTTTTAATTTTAGAAGCAATTAAAAAAATAAAAAAGTGTTTTTTGATGTTAGAAGCGATAATAAAAATATAATGTAGAATTTTTTTAAATTTTTAAAGTCAATTATAAAAAACAAAAATTGTCTTTCAATTATAGAAACAATGAAAAAAATAAAATTGTATTTTAATTTTGGAAGCAATTGGGTAAAAAAGAAAAGTAGCTGTTTTTCAATTATAAAAGCAATTATAAAAGGGAGAAAAATGTCTTTTAATTTTAGAAGCAATTATAAAAATTTGAAAAAGTGTTTTAATTTTAGAAGCAATTTAAAAAAAATAGATAACTATCTTAATTTTAGAACCAATTATAAAAATTAAAAAAATATCTTCATTTTAGAAGCAGTTATAATAAAATAGAAAACATATTTTAATTTTAAAGGCATTTATAAAAAAATAGAAAATTGTCTTTTAATTTTAGAAGCTATTACAAAAATTTAAAAAAGTTTCTTAATTTTAGAAGCAATTATAAAAAAAGAACATTGTCTTTTAATTTTAGAAACAATTATAAAAAAATAAAAAAGTTTCTTAATTTTAGAAGCAATTACAAAAAAAGAACATTGTCTTTTAATTTTAGAAGCAATTATAAAAAAATAAAAAAGTTTCTTAATTTTAGAAGCAATTATAAAAAAAGAAAATTGTCTTAATTTTAGAAGCAATTCTAAAAAAAATAAAAAGTTTCTTAATTTTAGAAGCAATTATAAAAAAATTGTCTTTTAATTTTAGAAGCAGTTATAAAAAAAATTGTCTTTTAATTTTAGAAGCAATTATAAAAAAATTAAAAAGTTTCTTAATTTTAGAAGCAATTATAAAAAAAAATAGAAAATTGTGTTTGGCTTCTAAAAGGATTTGAAACTAGCGAGGTCGTGTTCAGGTGAATTTGAAGTCACTAATTATCGTAAAACGAAGCTGAATGAGACCCATTAACAGAGATGTGAAAACCGTTTTATGAACAGACAAATATTTACGCCGAGGATCACTTAAATCAAGATTAGAAACTTTTTTTAATTTTAAATTGACTTAAAATGTTAATAAACATCAAAAACAACTTTGTTCAAGTACAAATCTACATTCAGTCTTTGTTGTTATTCTCTTAAATGTTTTTTTGTTTAAATAATGTTTTATACTTAGTGTGTAAGTATTTAAAATGCTAATAACTTATTCCTGTTTTCTAAAGTTCTTATCTTTCAATTTTATGTTTTTCTATTTATGTTTTTTCACAAATAAATGGTAAGAGAAATAAAAATTATGCTTAGACTTAGAAATAAACACTTGCATAACACTGATGACAGAACGATTGAAAATAATAACTAATATTATATAACATTATTTATTATTTACGATCATTTGATCATTGGTAAACATTTTTTTAATTTATGAATGTGCGGGCATTAATGTGAAAGTAATTTATAAACATTTCCTTCACATTAATGCCCGAAAATTCATAAACTATTGCTCACCAGAAAGCGATTTATTGTTTTTTAATTTCTGTTAGGTTATTAAACTTTGAAGAAGTGATTATATATCATAAATAAATTTGTATGTCATGTTTATTTTGTTGTTTACTATGTGTTTTTCTTTATTTAAAAATAAAGTTCTATTTTGCCTGTTATGTATTTTTTTTAGAAAAAAACATGAGTAAATGTTACACATTGAAAACTGTGTTTGTAAACTAAAACAGTTTATAAAACTGTGTAATTGTTGAATAGAATGGTATATATCTATAATAACACGTTTCTTTAATTTATTTCCAATACCAATCTCTCTAAGCCTTCAAATAAAATTTTTGGTTAACCATGAATTTGATGATAAACTGGATGTCTAAAAAGTTCTAAATGTCTACTATTTAAAGAAGTATACATTTTTGGCAAACAATTCCTTCTGTGTGATAAAAATATTAGTTAACCATGAATTTGAAATTTCTTCTAAAATATGTTTTAACAATTAAATACTGATAACACAAAAAATAGTGACATCAGTGTAGATTGTTATGTTCTTTTTTTCCATTTAAACATATTTTTCTGTAAAATTGTTTTTAGTGTTTTAAAAAAATGACAAACCATCACCAACAACACCAACAACATTCATAAGTCATTTATAGAAGCCTGTTTTTCAAACACAACTTAATACAATTTCGTTGATAGCTTTTTATTTATCTATAAGAAATAAATTGAAGTTTCTTCCATTTAACCATACAAGCTATAACATTTTTTTGTAATTTATTCAATTTTCTTGTAGCCAACATATCAACAAAACTTATTAAACCGTCAGTAAAGTGAAAAAATTGAGTTGTCCAAAACAAATAAAAAACAATTTTAAAATGGGAAATTGTAAAACGAACAACTTTAAAGCGTTGAAATTTGGTTTCTCAAGTGTTATAACAAATTGACACAAATTGACTGGAACTTGAACTGCTCTTGTTCTGTTTACTTTATTTTTTACGAATAGTAATGCATAAATAACCAAAACAGAAACTTAGATTATTGGTATGAGCATAAAAGTCACACCACTTTTATTTTAAGCCGACATATATTAGTTTAATATTGAATAAAAAACATTTCGAACTTGTTATTAAATATTAAATATTAAATATTAGATATTAAATGGGACAAACAATTAGAAATTTAAACATTTTGCTAAGATTGTTGAAGCTCAACTTGAATTAGTTTTTTGTACCAAAAATTAGAATAAGTGCTTAAAAAGTAACTTTAAAGTGTGAACCATTTACATATTTCTCACTTGAAAGAATCTTTTTTAAAAAAAATTCTGAATAGCTTATAAAACAAATATAAAGCTGATAGATGTTTATTTTTAGAAGGTTTCAGAAAATAGACTGAATAAATTTGAAAGAACTCTAACTTCAAAACAAATTTGAAACAATATTACAATAAAATTGTAAACATCCATTTCGATGAAAGTTATTACTACTTAGATTTACAAAACTTTATACGCGTTTTAAGTTATAATTTTGTATTCATTTCAAAATAATGCAAAAGAATAAATACTGTTGTATAAGCAGATATATTGTTATCATCAAATACAGTAATACACTAATAACTAAAATTCAGAGAGTACAAACAGATAAATAAAGAAAACATATTACAAATAAATCGTATTAAAAAAAGTATGAACAATAATAATATAAAAACAGATACCTCAAAATAGAAGTTAAATAAATTTGACATAACAATAATTTTATGATGGGCACTTAATTCTCAACTTGGTTAGTATTAAACCTACATTTGGCTAATTCTATTAAATATATATAACTAAAGAGAACAAATTTGTTCACTCTCACTCTCTGAATATTAAATATATATAACTAGAGTGAACAAGTTTGTTCACTCTCACTCTCTGAATATTAAATATATATAACTAGAGTGAACAAATTTGTTCACTCTCACTCTCTGAATATTAAATATATATAACTAGAGTGAACAAGTTTGCTCACTCTCTGAATATTACAGGAATTTGTTTTTCATCTGCAGGTGCAGAACTGGTCAGAACCAGGCCCTGTGACATGCTATTACCACACAATTATACAATTTTGAATCGCATCTGTATGCTGTCTAATTAAATATAGTTCTTACAGTAAATTAGGATTGTTCAAAAAATATTTCCCGATGTAATGTTATTAAAGTGTACGTTGAAGAGTGCGCCACATATATTATATGTTATTTGCTTCCTTATAAAACTTATATAAACTCTTAACTGGAATATTCAAACTAAATTTGGTATTGAAATATAACAAGACATAGTTTAATTTAAGAAGAAAATCATTAATATTCATATGACATTTTATTTCATTTAAATAGGTTTGTAATTTTGTTTTCGAATTAAAAATAATCATGCATATGAATCTATAATAATTAAAAGTATTAGACCTCACAATAATTGATAATAAGTTGGAAATTTACATGATAATAAATAATAAAAAACAATAAATAATTTAAAATTGAAATCAATTTAAATAAATAAAAAGTTTAATGTTTGTTGAGAGAAATATTAATTTAAAAATCATGTAAATTTATCCCTGAAATAGGTTTGTTACGACCCCATAACGATAACGTTAACATCGCCTATACAATGCATTGTGGTCACTCGTGTAAACAACATATTTATAGATCTTAACAAGCAGACCTTCGCCACTCACCTATCATCGGAGTCACACTTATTCCGATCTACAGGGTGGTTAATTTTTTAAATTGCCTGAAATGCGTTCCATAAAAATTAGTGTGATTTACGAATGGTTTTGAATTACATGGTCCTCGTCATAAAATTTAGTAAACATATTTTCCTACTTTTTTTTATCTAATTTTGCATATTTTAATTAAATGTGTTGTATTGTAACCGTAATATATTTATAAATAAAAAAATATAAATATTTTGGAAATGAAGAACAAGAAATATATATATTGTAAGTTTTTCACTGGCATAAATGTCTTGCAATTTAGCAAAATGTTAATTATCTCCATCAGTAGGATTTGAAGAACGTGCTTGAAATGTTTGTGCTTTTAACAAGCAGAGGTAAGCATAGAATGAATTATTTAGCTACACATTTCAGAAAATTGTTAAGCAATAATAGTCTTTGTAGAATGTAGTAAAATAATTTAAAAATTTAACAATTGGGGTAATAGGATGGTTTAAGCTGTTAAGTGCTTTGACTGCAATTTTCTAGGCCATTCCAAAATAATCACCCAGTCTTGCAAACATTTAATTTATGAGTTTGCTTTGTTTATTTTACGCAACTTGTTTTTCGAAAATTTAAACAAAATTACCTTGGGAAACTGTTGGCATTTATTTTAGTATAAAAAGGAAAAATGCAAAGACGAAATTAAGTTTTTGAAAAGTGAAAAATGGCCAGAATAAAAAATAGGCAGAAATAAGTGTATCGATTTAATTTTATTAGCAGTTAGATAATTCGTTTTTATTTTTATTTTTCATTTTTATTTATTTTAATTTTATGTTTTTAGGAGTTAAATAGCCCATATTTATTTATATTTGTTTTTATTTTATACTATTAGGAGTTAGATGGTCCATTTTTACTTCTATTGTTACTTATTGTTATTTATTTACTTGTATTTTTTTTATTGTTATTTATTGTTATTTTGTTTTTTATTTATTTATATTTATTTACCTACATTTGTTTTTATATATATGTTATCAGGAGTTAAATAATACATTTTTATTTTCTTACTTATATTTATTTACTTTATTTTATTTTATTTTATGATATTAGGAGTTAAATAGTACAGTGTTTTCGTTTATTTATATTTGTTAATTTACTTATATTTATTTTCTTTTATGATATTAGTAGTATGTGTTCATATTTATGTATGTATATGTTATGTTATTAGGAGTTAAATAATCCATTCAAATGCGACCAATCGCTACTGAACACACTTTTGATTGGCCAAACAAGAACAAATCGTCCTTTCAAACCTTGCAAAAACCTCCTTCATCATACGAGGCAAATGATTGTATCTAATGTTGTCATCAATGTTTCGAAAACAACTTTTTATTATCATTATTATTATTAGTTGTATTGTCTATAATGCTGTCGTTGTCTCGGTTTATAACCAAACAATGTTTATTGACTTATACTAATGTTAACATCCAAAGAAAAAACAAGAACTAATAAAGATTAAATGTAATTTTATTTTAATTACTAGTTCCAATTGAAAATCTTGAAAGTCTCACATTCAACCAAGTTCCATTTGTTTTCTGTGTAGATGCGGGAAGCCAGTTAGGATTGGCCACCTAAGCACTTTTGATTAGCATAATAAAAGAACAGATTATAATAATATCAGCGAAAATCATCTGAATTTATCATTAGGATATTACATTAACGCTTAAAATACTCATCAGAAGACATTTAAATGATTTGATTAAATTGATAATTTATTATTTAATAAGAACATAATCACGCTTCACTTCACTATAATTGGAACAAAAAATGCTTAATTTTTGTTTATTCTTAGAACATTTATTTATTTTTTATTTTTTCTCATTATTTGTGAATTCATATCTAATTAAATGAATTTTTCTATAATTTTTTGTTCACATAATAAATAATATTTAGATTATATGATTATTATTTTTTTATAATTTTAAAGTTGTCTCCCGCTCTGTGTTTATTACTATTTGTTATCTCTAAAGCTTAACGTTTTGATAAAAATGAAGTTTAAAAGGATTCTCTTGATTTTAAAAGTCTTATCAGGCATGGACATAAGAAGCTAGACATTTGAAATTTTAATTAAAAATTAATAAAACTTTAAATTGAATCGCATAATGTTTTGCGTCTATAAGTTAAAACTTAAAAGTTTGTCTTTAAAAATAAAAAGTTATAAGTTTTTTAAACAAAATATTCATAAGGATTTAAGTCAAAAGCGTTTGCATTTTAAATTTTAACTATCAACAGTTCTGATTTTTTGCTAAAATTTTAACATTGTACTTAACTGAATTAGATTACGTCAACTCCAGTTGTGGAACATTGGCAGGTATTAACATTTTGCATCCATAGATGGCCAATTTTTTAATTTGGTACAGTCACTTTCCATTTTTGTTTGTGTTTCGACACCTGTTGTTCGGATGTTGTGAAGTATACTTTATTGATAGCAATACTAAATTTCCTACCATTTTCTTCTGCATAACATTTCCTATCTTAAGAAATGTTCATCCAAATGCATGCAACCCTTTAATAATGTTATATAACAATACAAGCTAAAACTAAAATGACATTTTTATACAAGCCCACTTTCTACAAATTATAAAATGTATCGATAAGATTTAGCTTTTATCATCATTTAGAACTTCCGATGCCCGTCTAACATTGTAGGATTATAATAGGAACCCATCAAAGTGATGCGGCGGTTTTAAAAGCTGTGCAAATTCTATAAGAATGCATTAGTGTTTGTATTAATATATACATTTCGTGAAACCGTTTGTGTAAGTAACTGTAGCACTAAGTACCAAACATGTACTAGACTTGTTCGTGAATGTTATACGTTAGATTAATGTTAAATGTTAATTTAACAAAATTTAGAATAAACACATTTGTATACACATAATGAATGGTATATACACACTTTAACCCTATAACGCCCGAATTATTTATGTCATAAGATCGTTAACACAACAATGTTTGCATTGAAAATAAGC
>JARUHE010313449.1:0-11874 GCA_031471125.1 Archaeomysis grebnitzkii | reverse complement strand
GGCTGGTGGCCCCCTGCAAGGCAGAACTTATGCCACGCTGAAGGGTCTGACAGGCCTCCGCTGCAGTGGTCGCACTACAGAAAATGACAAAATTATCAACAAACAAAGAACCCTGTACACCAACAGGCAGCGATGACACAATTCCGTTTACAGCAGCAGCAAATAGGGTGACACTCAACACGCTTTCCTGTGGGACACCCTCCTCCTGTGGGAAAGACTGCGAAACGGTGGACCCAACCCTCACCCGAATCTGATGGTCTTGCAGAAAGGATGTAATAAATCTAAACATGTCGCCATGTACAGACCAGTGGGACAACTGTGCTAGAATAACACCTCTCCAGCAGGTGTCATGCGCTTTCTCTAGATCAAAAAAGACAGCAAAAGTCTGGCCCTGCTTCTGCAGACCCCGCTGAATGTGCCTCGTCAAAAAGGACAGAATCGGTTGTTGAAAGGTTCTGGCGAAAACCGAATTGCCGGTTTGACAGACAACCCCTTGATTCCAGGAACCAGACCAACCGATGGTTGACCATTCGCTCCAGTACCTTACAAAGGCAACTGGTGAGTGCAATGAGACGATAGCTAGCCGGAAGGTGAGGGTCCTTACCGGGTTTTGCAATTGGTACAATGGTTGAAGAGTGTCAAGACTCTGGCAGAACACCAGACCGCCACACGCCATTGTATACTTTTAGTGAAACGATGTCTTGTGAAGGCGAGCAATCATTCCATTGTGGACACCGTCGTCACCCAGCGAGGTGACAGATGAGTGCCGCAGGGCATTTTCAAGCTCATCTAGGGAAAATGGACGATTGTAGCTCTCCCCATTCGATTGTACACTAGCTGGAGGAACAAATGCATCACGGCGCCGCTGAAAATCATTTGGGTAGTTAGCCGGGCTAGATACAGCGGAACAATGGGCTCCGAGAATTCCCGATACCTCGTCACAGTTCGAGTGGAGAACACCATCGACCTTCAGTGAAGGCAGAGGGGACGGGACGAATTTCCCACGGAGCTTCTGCACCCTTTGCCAAACGATTTTCGAAGGCGAATTTGACGAAATGCCAGACACGAAGCGCTCCCAGGAGGTCCTTTTAGCAGAGCGATACACTTGTCTTTGCTTTGCTCGGACACGCTGGAGAATCAAGCGATTAGCGACAGATTTCGAGGTTAAGAAACACCTCAAGGCAGATCGTGTGGCCCTACGAGCATGCGAACACTGTGGAGTCCACCAGCGCACGACAGGACGATGAGGCATGCCAGCTGTTTTTGGGATGCCGTCCGAGGCAGCCTGCAAAATAACCGAGACAAGATGGTCATAAGCCTCTACAGGGGAGTCGAAATCTTCATATCGCAACTGCCCCCGGGAAAGCTCAAGAAACATACCTCAGTCTGCCCTGTCCAACTTCCACTTTGGAAGTGACGCAGTGGGGACGTTAGTGAGGGCCACAAGGACAATGGGGAAGTGGTCACTACCAGAAGGGTCAGACATTACAGACCATGAAAAATCAGGTGAGAGACATGGTGATGCTATTGACAGGTCCAAATTGGTGATGGACCCATGGATCGGATCAAGACGAGTCGGCGAGTCATTATTCAGGAGGACCAGACCTGAGGCGTCCAAACAACCGAGCCTCTGGGACAAGTGGCAGTGCTACCCCAGAGGGGATGGTGAGCATTAAAATCTCCAAGGAGAAGGAAAGGAGGTGGAAGGAAAGGAGAAGGAAAGGAGGTGGAAGCTGGGCAACCAGGTCGAGGAGATTCTGGGAGCACAACGGCCTACCAATCCGAGCTGAAATGGAAGGTTCCAAGTAGATGGAGCAGACAATGAGAGGTCTACCCATCACTATGGAAACCGCACACGCCTGAATTGGCGTGACGAGGGCCAGCTGACTGCACTGAATGCTCTTAGTGACAAGAACAGAAGGGCGAGTAATATCAACAACAAAAATCTTCAACAGCATGATTTGGTGGGTCCACATCCATGCTCGTTTTGGGTGCTATCTTACGCTCAGCGAGAGGTCGACTCCCCACTGCAGACCAGCTCAGGAGTGGAGACGGCAAGAGCATCCGCCTGAGTGGGGAGCTTTTCGACCTCGCCCGGATGTTTGGGCGGGGCAGGGCCAGGTGGGTGAGACCGAGGAACCTTTGGTTTCGTGGATTTGGGTCGGGAAGTCACCACTCTACTGGCTGGAAGGTTACCAGGAGACTCCACTCCAGAAAAAACTTGGAAGGTGTTGGAAACACGCACATCTTTTACTGCAACCACACCTGGTTTCGAACCATGCTTCGACTTTGAAGACGCAGCCGGCTTTGACTGCGCCAGTGGTGTAGACCGCTTCGCCTGAGAAGCATGATTGGAACGTGGCATAGTTCCCCCCTTGGAGGTCTGCTTTGTCAAGGACTCTGAGGCCCTCCCTGTCCTGTGGCAAGAACGAGGGAGAGAAAATCCCTCTTCATCCGGCACGGAGCGAGTCCTCTTTAGGGCTTTCGCTGCAACGGCAGCAGGTGAGGGCTGTCGGCCACCACCCTGGGGTTGGTCCAAGGAGGCTCTCTGGCTGTTTCACATCTCGGGACTTTGATGATGTTTTCCGAAGAGCCGGTGATGGAACATTACTGGGGGAGCTGTGACCTGCACTGCATTGGCACCAGTAGCCACCGCAGCACCAGCAAGGGATGCGTAGCTCCGACCAGACTGCTGGGACTGGCGCAGAGCAGCCGCAGCCTGTCCAATGCTGATTTTCTCGGCATGTGCGCGAGAAGCTACTTCCTGCTCAAATCTCCACTGCCGGCAGGTTCTACTGTGAGGGCCATGACTCCCTCGCAGTGGAGACAATGAGGCACACTCACACATTCACAGTGAGAGGGTTGCGAACACGTCTTGCAGAGCTTGGTTTTTTTGCAATACTTCACCGAGTGCCCATACATGAAGCATGTAAAGCACTGTAAGGGCCGTTGGTTACTTGGACGAACGGACACTCTTACACGGTCAAACGTCACATGCGACGGCAGGGTATCGTCAGCGAACGTCACCTCATAAAGAGGATGGGCCTCTGTGACCCTCCGTATGGCAATAACTGAAAGTGCACAGAGGTCCAGCACCTCATCGTCGGCCAGGTCAGTTAGGTCCCTGCAGTATACTATGCCTTTAGCATAGTTGAACGAGCCATGGGGCTCAATGCTACGCAGCAGTTGGCCTTCCTCCAAATCAAGACCCAGCAGCATGCGGGATCTCCATTCGTCAGGCGCGCGGATGAAGACGCGGCGGTGTCCATATTTCCGTAGGGCGTCAAATGGGAGCCGCCCAACAGACTCCTCCAGATAATGGCACACCTTTAAAAAGTGAATGCGCTCACCAAATGCAGTTGCCACTAGCCACCGAGGATGGGATCGGGGCCTCTCCACCGGCGTCATGGTTGGAGCAGGAGGCTTCACAAAGTCAGCGGGAACATAACAGTCAGCACTGGTTACGGGATTGTGGCTAAGTCTAGCCAAAACTCCAGGCTCTGGGTGTTGGAGCCTCCAGGCGAGTGCTACAGATGCCTGAGCCTCGGTGTGGTACTGAGCCCGGCAAGTCCAGTGGTGGAGAGCACTATCATAAAGAAGAGTGATCTTTTCCACCACTCCATGATGGCCTAAAGCCAAACTACAGCTTTTATAGTTGGGGGCTACCAGGTCACCCACCAACAGTAAGACACGTCCATCATCGTTTTTCAGAATCAGAGGATCAGACACAGGGCCAAAACCCAACTGGTTTGAGTCTGTGCTCCCGGAACCAGAGGGACCAAGTAAGGGACAAGGCTGGTCGCGTGCAGGACCATTTACCAGCTGACCCGAGCCTGCACTCTCAGGGTCAGAGGAGCCAGTCGCTTGTTGGTGCGGAGTCTGCTCCATATCTTGGGCCGAGGGTTTATCCTTTTATCACCCAAGATATGAATAATTTTTCTTAAAAAACTGATGGAATTAACTGCAGATGTTGTGCAGCGCCCTCTCTGTTGGTTCCACGTAAAATACGTGTAGTAACGAATTCACCACGTGAAGGTAGAGCAGGACTTAAATGAATAAGGTAACCCAGAGGCACTTTTTGCTAGTTTAACCAATACCAAATTTCTAGCTTTACACAGCAGCCTCAAAGAATAGACACTCAAAAGTCAAAATCACAAGTTAACAGTTCAAAACTTCATTGGTTACGATACTGCCACTGTGCAAAGCTTTTTTCTCTTTCGGGAGGGAACAGATGAACTAACGGAGCCCAGATACACATTCACTCCAATTGGTATCTCCAGAGATCCAAAAGGGAGGTGATTGAATAAAGTTGCCTCTGCTGCAAAAGTTGTGATATGAAAGGACATTTTGTTTGCAGAATATAGAGGTAGTTGACAATACGGGCAGAGTGGTGAGTCTGCATTGTCCAGTCTACGTTAAGGTCTGGGTGGTTTTCGCATCTAAGTATGGTTAAATGTACTCGTGTGGTCATTGCATGTTGTATAATTTTGTTTTGTTGGCTGTTCTTGATTATTTTCTTTGTTATGTGGTTGTTAATGGTGGCTTGTTGAGATGGTTGACAAGTTAAAAACTTTTATGGAAGACGAGGAGCATTAAACTACTACCATGCTGGTACACTAAACCTTTGTATTGAATATTTTATTGAACAACGGTGAAACATAATGATCGATCACAAATTAAGGACTACAATCGATAAAAAATAAAAATTATATTCATTATAAGGTACATAATAAATTTTAATCTCAACAATGGATAAAAATGTCATGAGGAACCTTGGACAAAATGCTTCATGAAACCACCGTTCAGGGGAAAACAAAAAGATCCAATGTTGCCATGTTTCGAAATGGCAACACATGTTCCGAAATGGCAACACATGTTTCGAAATGGCAACACATGTTTCGAAATGGCAACACATGTTTCGAAATGGCAACACATGTTCCGAAATAGCGACACATGTTTCGAAATAGGGACACATGTCGTACTTTTTTATTGCATAGGATGTCTAACGACTATGAGGATTCTGGCTTCACCAAAACATCAAGTTCTTGGTGTTAGAATAACCATTCAAGGATAAACTGAGTTCATTCGAAAACTGACATCAATCAAGACATACGTTTCGTTTTCGTCGACGTTCTGTGAAAGCTACTGCACATGTTGACCCTCCTGACATTTTTGTTTCTTGTTTGCGTCTAAGTGATTGCAGACCATATACTGTCATCCTTTACATACCAACAAATATAATCTTGATTAGTTTATCGTTTCCGGTCTGACTATTGGCCGATCAATTTGTTCCAGGATTTGCAAAACTCTCTTTAAACTACATAGCTGAGGTTCTTAACTTCTTATTAAACTTATGCAACAACTTCGTAAGATTTTTTTAGTATATTTTTAAAGTATTTTTTTTGTATATTTCTTAAGTATGTTATAGACAACGTAATACTCACTGGATCTAAAGACCGGAACAAAAATATATTTTTCACTGCTTCTCCAAGCCTTTGACGTTGTTCATCGGATTTAGCGTGAATTATCTGAAAAACAAACAAAACAATTAAAATACAATTCAGAAAAAACAATTAAAATACAATTAAAAAAACAATAAAAAACAACTAAAATACAATTAAAAAAAATAACTCAAGGAAAAATCTAAATAAATTAATGAGCCATAAATATTTTTCAGGTGCACACACATACCTACCCACTGTATAATAAACTTAGATTTATAACGTGCGACATTATTCAATGAAGTCTTCAGTCCATTATATATTTAGACCTTATTATTATTGGTCCTGCATCAAAATGTGTATAGCATATGGATATGTAGCCGACGTATGACACTTCTTTTAAGCCAGGGTAAGCTTAGCATGTGGGCTTTTAAGGGACAGCTACGTTTAACTTTCAAATGATGGCCTGGAGTGGACTCTAATGTATGCTAATGAGATTTGTTTACGCAACATTAATCTACAGAAGACTGTTAAACCCTTAACCATACTACATAATAATATAGTTGACTAAGGTATCATATGAAAGTAAAATCAAAAATAGTATATATAAGGAAAGTATAACAATCAATGCGTTTGCAAAGTGGAGAGATTGAAACTATTTTTAAAATAGATATTGCGATATACATCACTAAATATTTATCAAAATATTACTCTTTGAAAACATAGAAAACATCAAAGCTAATGCATACAAAAGAATAGCTGGAGTTTAATACATCATACGTATCAACAATAGCACAACTGAGGTAATCCACGTTGAAATAGCATAAGACTTACCTCACTTGTGCTATTGTCGAACCATATACAAGTGTATTTTATAATATTCCACCAACATAAGATATATATATTAAACTTTACTACATTGTATTTTGTCATATTATGTACTTAAGCTTTTTTTTATTCATATATGTTACAGTACAGCTTGTGAGTATGTTAGAAACAAATCAAAGTTAGTTACAAATATGTTTCTCTTTTCTATAAAATGTTCACTCACTCACTCACTCACTCACTCACTCACTCACTCACTCACTCACCACACACACACACACATTTATATATATATATATATAGACAATTTTAAAATTTGTTCATATATTTAATGTATATAAAAATTACAATATGTTCTTATATATGTATATTTATAAATTATTTGTTCATGTTTAATACACTTAAAATGTATGGTTCATGAAACATGCTTTCGTTCAATTAAATTGAACATTTATGAAGTGAGTCGAGTGTTTTATAAACTATCATTCCATTGCAAACAAATATTAAAAGTCAACTTAAGATTATTATATGTTTGCTTAATTTGACGTTCTTATAAACTTCTTAATTTGTAAACAACACTACATTTGAAGTATTATCTACATAAACGTACATGTAAACATAAAACATTATTTGACGTTCTTATAAACTTCTTAATTTGTAAACAACACTATATTTGAAGTATTATCTACATAAACGTACATGTAAACATAAAACATTATCTTATATCAAAGTTGTACATATGTATGTAATAAATTTTAAAATATAGAACACAAATGTCTACATTGCGAAAGAAAATAAGAGAGGAATAAGACCTGAAAATATTTCACACCTTCGAGAAACAAAATTCATTTCATTAAAATGATTTCTTTGATGTCAGGTAATCATCACTCCGATTTGTTCATTTCTTATATAAACAAATTTAATAATATTTAGCAGTGTAGATTTTGTAGATTTAGGATTTTAAGAATATTTAGCAGTGTAGATTTTGTAGATTTAAGAATATTTAGTAGTGTAGATTTTTTAGATTTAAAATTTTAATAATATTTAGCAGTGTAGATTTTGTAGATTTAAGATTTTAAGAATATTTAGCAGTGTAGATTTTATAGATTTAAGATTTTAAGAATATTTAGCAGTGTAGATTTATAGATTTAAGATTTTAAGAAGATTTAGCAGTGTAGATTTAAGATTTTAAGAATATTTAACAGTGTAGATTTTGTAGATTTAAGAATAATTAGCAGTGTAGATTTTGTAGATTTAAGATTTTAAGAATACTTAGCAGTGTAGATTTTGTAGATTCAAGATTTTTAAGAATATTTAGCAGTGAAGATTTTGTAGATTTAAGATTTTAAGAATGTTGACCAGAGCAGCTTTTTTAAATTTAAGATTTTGAAAATATTGAGCAGTGTAGTTTTTTTTAGATTTAAGATTTTAAACATAATGAGTAGTGTACATTTTGTAGATTTAAGACTTTAATAATATTGAATAATGTAGACGTTGTAGATTTATAAGAGGGGATGAAATAAACAAGCAAATAATAAATCAATCAATTTGAATATTGTAAATCATCAAAAATTGTGTTGTTATTGAAAAGTTTGAAAAACGAACACAAATTAATGGGAACTTTTTAAAAATTATGGTTCATAAGAATTCAAATTAATGACTTATTTAGGTTGAGTTGCAATTGCTTAGAATTTAAATTAAATAAACATACAAACACAAAAGAATGAACAAACCAAACAAACAAACAAAACACAGATAGGAAGGGTTAAGGTAAAACAAAGATGAAGAGAAGAAAAGAATAAAGATGAAAATAAAAAAATAAAGATGAAAACCATATAAAAGAAATAAAGGCAAAAAGAATTAAGATGAAAGATATATGAAAGAACAAAAGACAAAAAAAGGTTAAGAATGAAGGAAAACGAAAAACAGGAAATGGACCAAAGCCTAATAAAGTTGAAAGATTAAACGTATTTAATTTTATCACCCACTAATAAAGAAAGAAAGATAGTGACGATTTGTTCTCAATAGCTTAGTGGATAGATCGTTTGCTTGGCAGCCAGGTGTTCCAGGCTTTCATTTTCCCACAAGATTATTGACTAATTCGTCATTATTGAAATTTTGGAATTTAGAAAAAAAGTTTATCAAAAGTTTTTCTAAACAATTTTAATCTTTGTGATACTTCAAGGAAAATAGTATTGCAAACTTTTATTTATAATATTGATAATTAATAAATAATAATATGGTGGAACTTCACAACGGCTACGACATTGTACGACAACGGCATATTTTGGAATTTACAACGGCAGCGTGTAATGGAATGCAATTGTAACTGCTTATAAAAGTTTTTTAAAAAATTTCCTTCCGGAAGTCTTATAAAAGCTACAGAAACTCATCTAACCTTACCTAACCCAACTCTTTCGAATATACGGAGTGCAAACATACAAATAAGAGGACATGTAAACAAATTAATGGCGGACGTACGTTTTCGATTTGCAATATGTTTAAATAATTTAATATTGCATTTATTTCAATAAATGATTTCCTAAATGAACATATTTCACTATATAACAATTTTAATAAAAGTCGTTTATGTACTTTTTCGTATTGTGATAATTATATAACATGATTAACTAGTTTAATATTGTATTTATCTCGACTGTTTTTCCTAAATGAACATATTTCAATATAGAATAATTTTTGGTAAAAGTTAATTTTGCAAAAAAATGATTGACAAAATTGCAAAATGACGTAGCACATATGAAGTTTGACTAATAATATTAAAAAGCATCGAAACTTCAGTTTTTTAATCTAAATAATTAATCCAGTTTATATTACACCAAACTCGACTTAATTATTTAGTATTTCATAGAAATATTAATGATAATAATATTAACTTTATTCCTACAGACAATTCTCCTCACGAAATTGATCAAGATTTGAAGTATAAATAATAATACGTTTGTATAACAATTCAAGTAAACACTTCTTGTTATTAACAATAACAAATTATAACAATAAATAATAATAAAAACCATTACAAATTATTATTACATTTTTGTATATCTTTAAAGTTACTTTTGTTAATATAAATGATACCGACAAAAAACAAAAATATTTGATGGTTGTACAGTGAATCGATTAACATTGCTCACACACAGTTCACAACTATGTAAGTGTCTCAAGAAATTTGATCTAAGATATTACATGAATGTTTTTGAGTTATCTTAAAATGTTCCATAATCTAACTATGTCTTCACTTGAGTTGATTTGGAGAACGTATCTGATTTATTTGTGTGTGTGAAATTTTGGTGTTGTGTGCATACAAATGATGTGTTTGTTTTAAGTAAAGCTCATCTGAGAAATATATATTTATTAGATTGAGTGTTCAAATGTAAACGAAACTTGATTACAACAATGACTGCATAAAACAAATTGAATGTTGGAAATAAATTGCAAACATTTACAAACATTGATGAACGTGTTAAGACAAATCGAATAAACCCAACGATTTAAAACGCATTACATCCATTTAACATTTCAACATTATCGGATAAACATTTTTCAAATTCATAACAGATTTAAAAACGTATTACACTAACACTATAACTAACATTTTTAACAATAATATATTAATAATAATAATAATAATATAATAATAACAATATGATAATAATAATAGTATTGGTATAATAATAATAATATGATAATAATAGTAATGGTATAATAATAATCATGAACAATGGTATCGGGTTGGTGCAAGAGTAAACTCTGAATTTTATAACAAATGTTTACAATTTGATTCATCATTATAATTATCTGCCTTTTGTTATAGTTGTAATATATTTCTGTGACTAAACTGCAATCTTTTATCTCTGTTCATTTAACATTTTTCATAAATGTCCCATCTAAAGGTGATATAAGAAATATTTTGTTCTAAGAGTTTTATAAAGGTGTGGCAGTAAGTTCTATTCAGATCACTTGTGGAGATACTGTAGTGAATGAGATGGTTTTCCCGATTCCAAAGTGATGATTTCACTTTAAAAGATGAGCCAACAAATTTTCATCCAAAAAACATGATTCCGGTCTGTTGGAAGATCTTGTTTCAGAGAATCCTACTGTTACTACTAGAGAACTTGCAGAACAGTTAAACGTAATCCATACAACCGCGGTACGCCAACTAAAACATATTGGAAAGGTTTCAGTGGCTGGAAAATGGATTCTTCACGATCTTTCTCCAGAAAATAGACACCAGCGTACTGCTTGTTTTCAATCATTGCTTTCGCGACACATTCAAGCAACATGTTTGGATAGGCTTGTTACAGGTGATGGAAAGTGAATTCTTTGCCCTAACGTTAAACTCCGTTGTTCTTGGATAAGGCGAGGAGGACGGCCAGCTCAACAACCGAGAGCATGACTTCATCCAAAGAAGACCATGTTGAGTGTATGGTGGGATATTAAAGGAGTAATCTACAATGGACTGTTAGACAACAACCAAACAATTAATGATAATCTTACTGTGATCATCTACGTTGTTTGAAAACAGCTTTGAGCCAAAAACGAGCATCTTTGTTTAACAGAAAGGGTGTAATCTTCCATCACTATAATGCTCGTCCTCACACAGCTCGATTGACCTAAAATCTCTTGAAAGAACCTGCCTGGGAAATACTGCCTCATCCTCCCTATTCACCTGACCTTACTCCTTCTGATTAACATTTATTCCGAGGAATACAAAACCATTTTGATGGACTTAGGTTGACAACAAGAGAAGAGATAAAAAAGAATTGGATTCATATTTCCCTTCTAAACCTACATAATTTTACAAACGAGGCATTTATAAGCTTGTTGAAAGATTGAAAGAGGTTATTGAAAGTAATGAAGAGTATGTCAATGAATAAATATTACTATGGTGATTGGTTATTCATTTTTACCCAAGATCATTAAATTGGACGTTACTTTGGCACCAACCTGATGGTATAATATTAATCGAATTGATAGAACGTTAATATTATTGTAATTGTCTATCATCTAATAACCAAATAAATAACATTAATTGGAAACCGGGCTAGGATCACTAATATTATAACTATTGATAATATTATAATTTTTATTAATACTATTATCATTATAATTATTATTACTATTGCTATTGTTACTATCATTATTATTACTGTTATTATTATTATTATTGTTATTACTATTATTATTATTACTATTATTATTATTAATTATTATCATTATTGATATTATCATTATTGTTATTATTATTATACTATTATTATTATTATTCTTACCAAAACCCAATAACAAAAATGTTAAAGGGGAGGAGAATCTTGTATAAGAATTATTGACATTTCAAATAATTCAATATTTAAAATTTGGTTATTCAACTTTTCTGTCGCCGCTCCCACGCCTTTATTTATTTATTTATTTATTTGTTTTTGTTTATTTATTTATTCATTTGTATATTTATTTATTTATTTATTTTTGTTTGTTTATTTATTTTTGTTTGTTTATTTATTTTTGTTTATTTATTTATTTATTTTTGTTTATTTATTTATTTATTTTTGTTTATTTATTTATTTATTTTTGTTTATTTATTTATTTATTT
>JARUHE010313438.1:0-11874 GCA_031471125.1 Archaeomysis grebnitzkii | reverse complement strand
ACTCAGTCTCGAATTACACCGTAGGTAGTCTTTGGTATAGTAAAACGAAAGGGTGCACATCCTGCCCATGCCCCACCGGTGGGGCCTACGCCCCACGTTGGGAATCAATGTCTTAGACCGTTCAGTTTCCACACAAATGGTGAAGCGTAAACGTTTCACAATATATCAAAACATACCATAGCAGCCTATTTTGCGACATCGTATGCGATATCGTGACAAAATGTTTGTAGGGATAAAATTAAGAACTAATAAACTAATCTAGTTTCTACCTCCGAATCAGTCTTAATGTTCAATGGTTGCTGTCAAAGATATTGTAATTATGGAGACACTACTATGCCAGAGTTCCCATTCATCAGGATTTTTTTTAATTCTTTTAAATTTTAAGATACATCGATAAATAAACATTAAGACTATTAGTAAATAATTAAATATAACATTAAAATAAGAAAGGATGAAACAAATGTTTTTTTCATATTATCAAACGAAAACAATACCACAACATATTTTTACAATTAAAACATGATTATGGTATTTATATAAATTATGATTGTAAAAATACAAAGATATCCTCTTATCGTAACTAGTAATCTATTTCCCACTATTGTAGTCCTGCTGTAAAACAAAAATAAGAAATACCTGATGTTAACATTGTAATTTTTTCGGAGTATATTATTTAATAAACAAGCCGTGTCTCAAATATACACATATACAAACATCTAAATTTTTGTATTTTTAAATATAATTCTACATTTCATTATTTTTATATGCATATGTTATACGTTCTGATGGAACATGTATACAACTCGATCACCTCTAGGAAAGTATACCTATATTAATTCTTTAATTTATTAAAAATAAATTCAACTCGACCAAAAACCTTATTTACCGGTGAAAATACACTAGAGTTCCAAAACTTCTAAAATGTGTATACAATAAAATGGTTTAAAAAGTTCTTAAGATATAACTTTGAATTTCAAATTATCCCATTTATTTAAATAAACTTTTTTAAACCTTCAAACAAAAATCTCTGTTAACCATGAATTTAATGGTAGATTGCAGAGTTCACAAACTCCCATACAAAAAGCAAATTCCAACAAAGTACTCAGTCACAAACAAATTAAACAAACTTTTTGATAAAGTGAATTTTTGAAAAAATTACAACACAAACAAAAATTAGAGGTGAGTTATAGAAGTTTGTTTTTCAGACAGCTTAATGATACAAAACAATCAGACAATCCAAGTCTTTATAAAGCCTACTCAAGTATTAAGAATACTAATTACTAATGATGAAATCCTTTATAAAATCAAACAATAATAATGAACAAGGCATTAACAAGTTTGACTAATTGTTTAATTGTTTACATTACAAACTTATTAGGTTATCATCAGTATTGATAGAAAACAAATTATTACCAAGAATAGAAGTAAAATTCAAAAGTATGAATAACAAAATAAATTATACAAACTAATATATATTGATTAACCAGCTTAAGAGGCCTAAATACTTTTAGGTGGCTTAGAAGTAATTTATATTTTTATTAATACTTCTAAAATGCTGGGAATGCCTAAGCCGCAAATGGTTTAAATGTCGAGTAACTCTTTCATAAATTGAAAAATAAAATTTAGTTGTTTTTATGACAAACGATATATACAAACTATTTCATTTTAAAAACATTACTTTTATTTTTTCTATTGTAAATGTAAAAGTCAAATCCACAAAGACCTTAACATAGTCATTTGAGAAAAAGAGAAAATACTGAATCTAATTTGTTTAAAAATATTAATTCTTTATTTCATTACAAACAAAAAACGGTAAAATCAAACAAATTAAACTCCTTTATGTAAAATTTTGTATTCTAATCCACAAACCCCTTCAAATTAATATTTTAAGAAAAATAATTCGATAAAAACAATTTATAATAAAGCTGTAAACTAAATAAAATAAAATTTCTATTCAGTAACTTTTAAAACACTGCAAGAAAAGACCAACAAGTTTACGGATTACTCATTAAACTTCTCAAATTGTGGATTTTCTCTAAAATGATTATTAAATTTGAGGAAACAAACACCAGAAAAGAATGTATTTAAACACTAACAGTTTCTTGTAACATTGGTGATGCACAAGTTTAATGGCGTATTCTATCTTATGCGACACCAGATACAAATCAAGTCAATAATTTTATATAGGCAAGTATTTATTAAAAACATTTTTAACACTGATATTGCACAAGATAGAATACGATTAAAGTATTAACAATCGAAAGACTAGTAATAATCAACGAACCGAACGGTTCAAATGTCTGGCGATTATTTATTTTATTTCCACAAATGTCAATCAAAAATGATGTTACAAAGTGAGAAAACATCACTTAATCAAAAACTATTTATGTAACTTCATCTCCAATCCATTTATGCATAAATCAAACCAAAGTAAATAAAAATGTTAAAAACAATTTTAAAGTTCATTTGATGAACAAATGTAAATAAAAAGTGATAAAATCAAACAAAAGTACATAGCAATATATTAAAACCTATACTCATGCCTATATGAAAAGAAATTATATTATAGATGATATATAAGCTTTCAACCGATTGTCTAAAGCCGCCGCCGACGAAGACGACGACGACATCGGAATTGCTACGCTCGATAAAAACAATAGCCATAAGAACGGTACAAAAATAGCAAAATCAATCTAAACAGGGTAATGCGTTATGCATAAAATTACTATTGGAATTGACAATGTGGAAGCCCAAAGCATTGGCCTAAATCTACATAAAACATAACTTCACCCGAACTGGTTTGACAAGGACCTCACAATCTACAAAATGTACTCCATGGAATCTTTAATCATGTTTTGTGCCGCCCATCATTACATGTACCTAAAGTGTGGTTCGTTCCAGATTGAGTCCGATAAAATTGTAGACTCTGAGGTATATGTACCATCGTCAGGCAGTATACACAGGAAATTAAATCTGTTACTACAATTTGTTATTGGCTTAAGTCGGTGTTTCTCATCCCCGTTTTCTAAGGGAACCACAGTATACAAGCTGTATAATTTCGAGGACTACCAGGAATAACTATTCTAAAATATTAGCTTATAGGTTAGCGGTCTATATACGTATAACGTTTTGGGAAGGAAACATAAAATAAACTCTTTATGAAATAAATATATAATTACTTTTCCCACTATTGTATTAAATTTCGATTTTTAAAATTGAAATAACTTAAAATACAACAATAAACTTTATTTTTGGTGACATTTAAATACTTGAATAACTTGCAAGTTATTATTTTGTAGGATTTTCCCTACCCCACAAACCATGCATATAAAAATGGATATTGTGAACGAAAAAAGTTAAAATTCCCGAAAAGCTACCTCCAATTTGAACACCTGAAGCTTACGGGCATTTCTTTCAAGAGGAGAAGGTATAGCATGCAAATAGGAGGCACTATTAATTCTCAGATCATAACCTAAACGGACTCGCGTATGCAAAATGTATAAATAAATAAATAACTAGCACTATAACCATGAAAATACTGTAAAACTTCACGCAGGCTATGCAATTTTACGACAACGGCGTCTAAAATAATGAAATTCCTTTTGAAATTTCTAGAAAAACTACAGAAACTTATCCAACCCAACTCTCTCGTATGTGCAGAGTGTAAATATATAAATAAAGGACCTATAAAAAAAATACCGATTAAAAAAAATATGTTAATTTAAAAAGGATGTTTTAATATGCCGTTGCGTAGTCTTCGTGAAATTTCACCGATACTTTTTGATTTGTGGGGTATTATCAATTTGTCGAAACTACTTCCTGGAAAATATCATTTTGTCGAAATGTCATTTTTCGAAAAACTCATGGATTACAATTTCTACAAAATTTTATTTTCACAAAACGATATTTCTACAAACAAAGTTTTTGAAAATGACATTTTGCTAAAAGTATATTTTGCCAAAAGTATATTTTGCCAAAAGTATATTTCACAGAAAACAATTCGCTAAATTGATATTGCTGGGAAAGAAAGTTTTTGTAATATAAATTATAAATATTAAATTTTGTATTTATAGAAATATAAAATGCTGAATTGCTTTCTTAGAAATATAATTTTGGCGAATTATTTTCTTAGAAATATAAATTTGGCGGATTTGTTTTCCAGAAACATACATTTAGCGAATTATTATTTTATGGAGACCAATCTCAGAATTACTTCTGTCGAAAATAGCCGCTTGAAACCTCGTCTGCTATGTAAAATAATTTATCTTTCTAATTTACCTTGAGCATTTATATTTTTGTTCAATTTACTTCATTTTTTGTCATTTAATCAATTAGTTTTATCATTTATTCAATATGTTGATAAAAACATTGTAATAGAATTAATTATACCACTGGTGCATTTTGTTAAAAACGGCTGCTGAAAATTAATCTGCAAATTACAATCATTTTTTTGTTTACCTTGAACATTTTATTTTTTGTCCACTTTATTTCATTTTTATTTGTTATTTAAATAATTAACTTTTATTATTTATTCAATATGTTCATAGAAACACGGGTCAAAGTGAATGAGTTTTGGACATGGTTATATGGTGATAATGGTGTTGTGAAAATCACTTCACAAAAAGTTTAAACACAATGAAATGTATATCTTCCCGTGGTGAGAAATTTAAAAAAACCCCAGCGTTTTGGTAATTATTTGATAAACAAATTGTTAAAATTTAAGTACTTTTCCAAAGTACTTTTTTATATATGTTTTTTCTTTAAAATTAAAGTACTTTTTTATTTTACTATGAATACTTTATTTAACTGTACATAATCAGTTAGGTTGTGTTTAGTAAGTTCCGATAATGCCTTCCTTTTATATAATTCAAATGTTTTGTTTTTAAAAATGTACTTGTTGATACTATTTCTTAGCCAAGTTAGCTTCTAGTATTTCCCACACTCAAACTCATGTGTTCAGTTCTCATTTAAGGGTATCCCTTTGAGGTAACGTTAAGTGAATTACTATAATACTTTTTTTAATTTCTCACCACGGGAACATGTATATTTTGTTGTTTTTAAGCTTTTTGTGAAGTGATTTTCAAAACAAACGCCTATTAGCCATGTCCAAAGCTCCTCACTTAAGCACGGTTATGCTATTAGTGTAAAGCAGCGCGTCATTCAAAACCTATAAGCGTGATTTCATTGCGTTTTTTTGATATTAGAATTTTAAAAATACAGTCGTATGTTAATACGTGATCATATCAAACTTTCTTTGATTCAATCAAAAGGTGCAACATTAAATAAAAAAATGGATTCAATCTAGAAAACGGATTGAACCAAGAAAAAGGTGGACGAGATAACATTAATTTACACTGCGTTCAAATTTTCAAGAGCACTGAATCACCACGCAGGAGTTCTTTCACTTTAGCGAAATTTGTTTTTCAGAAAGATCATTAAGGAATTGTTTTGGACAAAGTTTACAAAGAATGACATTTTTATTTTAGAATTTATTTTATAAATTACTTGTAAAATAGTTGTAAAGTGAAATACGAGGTGAATATGAACCGAATATGATCATTATTGACGAAATTTATTAAAACAAACAATACAAAATAGTAATAAAAGCTTACTTAGGAAACATACATCCACCAGTGCAAGTTGATCGAAAGAAGTGATTCACCTAAAACAAAATTGAAATCGACCACACCAAGTTGTCAAACATTTTTATCAGTACTTTATTTTTATTGGAATTTTTTTTTCGAGAAATTTGAACATAGCTAATAGGTGTTTTTGGTTACCGAAAACCATTTGAGGAGCAAAGTTAGGTTAGGTGGGTCACGGTAATGCTAAATTACTGGTTGGTGTATGTATTCAAAAATTTAAAAAATACTAATTTAGTATTTTTTTTATTTCCAATTCTATCAAGTTGCAATTTACTTGAAATTACTTCAGTGCTTGTTCATTGTTCTTAATGTCAGCATGGAATGTTGCAGTTATCGTAGCACGTGCAACGCTACAGGTTACTCTTTGTAAACTTTCACCATTGTTTTCTCTTAAATATCATTTCAGCTAATTACTTTCTTAGAAATATACATTTACCAAATATTTCTACAAATTCAATTTCACTAAAACTATATTTTGCAGAAAACAATTGGCTAAAATGATATTTCTTAGAAAGCAATTTATGAGAAAAATATTTCCTTAGGTTTAATTCCTTAAAATGACATTACCAAGATAGCAACGCGCTGAAATATTTCTGAGAAAACTTTTTCGACAAAGTGATATGTACCTAATTTAGGTTTACAGTGAAAGCTTACAAAGACCGGCATGTCGCGTGGCACGCTGTACAAAAATTGCAGTATTTAAGGAAAGTTTAGCATTATCGTGACCCACCAAACAAAACCCAACCTGACTTTGCTCCTCAAACAACTATTAGACCCCAACACACCAGTACAGCTGGTACAATTATCAGTTGTAAACTTCAAACTGAAACGCCAGTGATAAACTTCAATTACAGGTTAGAACTACTTCGGTATGGTTGTTTCAATAACTTTCGTCGAGGATGAACATATTCATTTTCTATTTCACTACTTTGCAACTATTGGCCAAGTAGTTTTGAAAGTAAATTCCTATGAAAAAGAACTCGTGTCTTTGTAACCTTTGTCCCTAATGTTACCTGCAATTAGTTCTAGATTAAAGTTCAAACAGTTTTAGAGGGATATTTTTTCAAAATTACAAATAATGTTCCCAAAAAAGTATGCTCAAATATTCTCTCAGCAGTTTGAGGAATTCTTGAACAATGGCCCTACAACTTGAAGGTAATTGCTCAAGAAGTCCTCAAATAGTAATGCCCGGCCAAACTGTAGTGCTTTGTACGTGGGATGCAGAACTAGGGTAGAGAGCCTTATTAACGGTCCATACTACCCATCAACTTCGGCAAAATGTTACTTTAGATCCCTAAAAAGAGTACTAAAAGTACTGAACATGAAACACATTAATATTTCACTTATTTTGTGAAATAGTACCTTACCTTACTTGACATAACCTAACAAATTACAATTAAAGGTTAACATTGAACAACTAACACCTCTCTAAATTGATAGTACTTTTTTGTTAAAGTTGCTAGATTTCATTAAGGGATCTAAAGTAAAGTTTAGCCTCAACTTCTTTAGAATCTTGTATAAGTACGAGAGAAATCATCTACTTCTCTACCTCGAAAAAGTCAGGGCAACAACTAAGAGCTAGGCTTGCCACATTTTCTATACGAAATTTGAGTGGACAACGTGGAAGCCTAAAGCATTAGCCTGGTTCAAAAAGTTTCATATTAAGTAATGGTCACGTTTGTAGGAAATTTATTACAACCATTTTAACTTTGAGGAGCAAGTGATTGCCCAACCTTTAGTAAATAATTGGTTTCCTACAATCCATTTGTAATAAATAGTGTCTTTAAGGGAGGCAATTAACTGCAATAAATAACCACTTTACCATATAGATTAGGGCAGTGGTGCCCAATTTTTTTTATATAACGACATGGTTTCAGGCTGCTTAAAATTTGGCAGCACCTCTGTCACTCAATAAACAGTACACAGGACCAGTTTTCCTTTTACAATTGCCGTGCCGCGCTATCGCTTCGCGGCACGGTAGAGGAGTATTTGCGACAGGGCATAACTATTTGAGGACATCTTGAACAATGGCCCTACAACTTAAAAGTAACTTTTGGACATTGTTAATGAGTTTGAGTAAGGGAGATACTAGAAGCTAAGAAATAGTACCAAAATACACATTTTTTTAAGACTACTTGAATTATATGAAGCAAGGCACTATAGAAACTTACCAAACACAACCTAACCTGATTCTCACGTACGTAAAATAGTTAAATAAAGAATTCGTAGTAAAATTTAAAAAATAATATGATTTTTGAAGAATAAAAATCTAAAACAAGTACTTAAATTTAGAAAAGTACTTTAATTTTAACCATTCATTTATCAAACAATTACTATTATACTGTATTTTTTTAACTTCTCACCATGGGAACATATATATTTGATTGTTTTTAAGCTTTTTGCAAAGTGATTTTAAAAAAAAATGCCTATTAGCATGTCCAAAGCTCATTCACTTTGACAGGTAACGGTTCAAGAATTCATCAAATAATAATTCCCTGACTCTCGGCACGGTGGCTGGGAACCTCTAGCGCAGTTTTGGAGCATATCGGAAATAGTTACAGAACTGACAACTTGACAACATTCTGCAGAACTTGACCAGGATTGATGGATTATATAAACAAACGGGCCAATGCCTAAGCTTGACCAAGAGTTCGCGTTGATAACTCAAGGTCAACTTTTCAAACAAACATTTTTACCTTACATGTTTCATATCGAACACAATATAACCTCAAATTGCTAATCTTAGGCCATATATTACTTTTGTTGCTGAAAACCAGTATTTTAGTAAAATATTTAAAACATTTGATTTAATTTTGATCGATTTTTTCATTATTTTAGGTTTATGTTCAAGGTTTGTGTAAACATTTCTTATGAATTAATTTCAATCTTTCCCATAACGGTGGCGCATGGAAGAGTTTTCACTTTTTGAGTTTTTACGCCATTAAATAATTGAATTCATATGACAAATCTCTACCAATTTTTCAACATTAAATTGTGGAACCGTCTATCTTTTGATGGAAACAAAATTTGTGTGATAAACTCTTATCAATTCGGCAGCACTTAAGGTATATGAATCGATAATAGCACAAGTGAGGAGAACTTTATGTTTTTTGAATGTGAGTTACCTCACTTGTGCTATTGTCTGGCAGCTTCAACCTCACATCTGCGTTTGGTAATTAACTGATTGCTGTCACTGATAGGACACTCGGTGTTGAAATTCGTGTTAAAATGAATAAATGTTTGACCTTCCGATCATGTACTCTGTAAGTGCGTATGTACATATCTTGCTGCCATTACAATTTAAAAATCAACCGTACCAGATTATCAAATTCAATGATTTCATAAAAACAAAGGATTTATTCCGACAAAACTTCGTTCATTATACATTTCAATAACTTATCACAACTTTTTATAAGAGAACAAAGTTTAAAAATATGTATGGGTCCATATCACTTTGTCGAAATTCATTCCACCGAAATATCATTTCATCGAATTGTTTCCTTCGAAATGTTTTTTTGTCGAAATATAATTTTGTCGAAATATAATTTTGCCGAAATATCATTTTGTCGAAATATCATTTTGCCGAAATACCATTTTGTCGAAATATCATTTTGTCGAAATTTTATTTGTAGAAATACTTGATTAAATGATATTTTGGAGAAACCAATTCGATAAAATGATATTTCGACAAATTGATATTTCGATGAAATGATAGAGTACACGTGGTGCTTCAATATAGGGTCCACTTCAATACTCTTGAGTATTCGAATGCCGTGTAAATAATATGATATCGTCCAACTTTTGTTGGTCAAATCAACTTGATTGGGTTAGTTTTTTTCTCCTCCACTTTATAACACACAGTACACAATTAAATGTCAACCTTCCAGTTTGTTTTATTTTTTAAAACTGATTTTTAATCTGTTACGATTTGATAATAATATAATACGAAATAAATATTTCTATTGCAATTACCAAGAAGGGTGGTGAAATCGCACTTTGCGTTTTGAATGACGTGTCATTTTACACTATTATTATTAATTTTATTTATAAATTTATTTATTAATATTATTAATTAATATTAAATAAATAATAAAGTTACTTGATTAAATACAAATAAAAATGAAATAAAATGAACAAAAAAATAAATGTTCGACGTAAATTAAAAAAATATGAAAGATTTTAACTAGCAGACGAAATTTGACTCGCCATTTTCGGAGGAAGTAATTCGATAAAATGACATTTCGACAAATTGATATTTCGGAGAAATCAATTCGCTAAAATGACATTTCGGAGGAATGACATCAATAAAATTATATTTTGGAGGAAACAATTTGACAAAATGATATTTCGACAAATTGATCATTTACATTACAAAAACTTGTTCTCAGAAATGTCAATTCATGGAATTGTTTTCTGCACAATATCATTTTATCGAAATATCATTGTCAAAAAAAATTCTGATTGTAATTTCGACAGAATGGTATTTTGACAAATTGATAATGCCCCGTAAATTTCGAGGCCGGAATCGGTACAAATTTTCCGACTCCCGACTCCGACTTCACCAAAAAAGGCTCCAACTCCGAAGCCCTGGTTAATATTTTTAATAGAATAAAAAATCCTCGTTGTTTCAACCAAAATTATCTTCTTTATAACCTAATTTTTAAAATTAGCACCCTGGGTGAGAGTCTATAATGTTCATTCTTTAGCCAAAAATGAATTAATCAAATAGAGGTCAATGCAGGGTTCTTTTTACTTGCCAGAGGTAAAACTGTATAAATGTTTAAGATTTTGAGCAAAAAATATTCTCCGGAAATTTTTCTAGAGTCAAGACCCTTTTGACACACTGATGACTGATTACACTGTGCTCTGAGTATGAGAATGCTTTCATATCTGTGTTGGCACCTCGTTTCCACAAGTTTGTAATATTCTCCAAAAACAGTGTGCCAAAAACTATTTTTCTTTTCAAAGAGGATACTCATTTTTGGAATTTTTACAGTTGTATCTCAGGTTTTGGATTTGAAAAATGGAAACTAAAAATTACCCTACACGATTTGAAAGCACCCTGCATCGATTTTCGTTTCAATTATGCATTTTTGGCTAAAAATTCACTTTTTAAGCCCCTCACCTGATCTAACCTAACCTTACTTTAATCCTCAAATGGTGCATTTTTGGCCAAATAGAAGCCATTTGAGGAGCAAAGTCAGGTTAGGTTATGTTAGGTGGCGGTCTATAATGTTCCTTTTTGTAGCATCTCACTTTATATTTATCAATATTTAAACTCATAAGCTGTTCACATTTTGTACATGGAACAGGGTGCTGATTTTCAAAAATTAAATCTGGCGATATTTTGTCAACCAATTCAAGGATATTTTGTTAGAACTTTAAATTCAGGACATTAACTTGTCGAGCATTAGAAGCTATTTCTGATATATAGTTTATAGATATGTCTGTTATTACTTTGCATTAATGACTTATTTTTCTCCTGTTCAAAAACAAATGCAAAGAGATTTCAAAATACATTGCTGGTAATATTTCGGATAAATTTCAAAAATTTTCCACTGCACAATAGTTATCGTACTTGAGAAATATAAATACGAAAAACCCATAGAACAGTTTGTATTAGTGACAAAAAATCTTCCCCATAAATGGATAATTTTAAAGATATTTTAAGGATATTTTGCTTATTTTAGGTCATATCTCGAAAAATGTTGCCCTAGGTGACTTGAAAGTTTTCCTTATATTTTGTAAAAAGCTCTAACCTACAAGATGAGCTACAGTGTATTCATTTTGAGTCAGTACTTTTTTATGGGTGTCAGAAGAAAGGCCTAAATTAGTCAAAGATTATTTGACAGTTCAATTTCTCAAAATATTTTGCAAGAGTTTTTGTGACTGAGATAACTGGTGCAACTATCAAACGGGCAGGTGAAACGAGATGGAGTAGTCGCGCAGATGCAGTGAAAGTTGTTCACATCAAATTCACGGAAATCATCGCTGCGCTTGAACGGTTGATGGAAGATGAAGAAAACGCAACTACGAGGTCCGATGCAGGTTTAATTCTTCAGGCGATGCTGTCATTTTCTTTCTTGACATTCCTTAGCCTTTGGAGCGATATACTTCCTGAAATTAATGACAGTCAAAAGTATCTCCAAACGAAAGGACTGGACCTACAACAATGTGCTATTAAACTATCAGCCTTGAAAACTTCTCTACTTCTAAGTCGAGACAAAAT
>JARUHE010313427.1:0-11875 GCA_031471125.1 Archaeomysis grebnitzkii | reverse complement strand
ACACACACACACACACACACACACACACACACACACACACACACACACACACACACACATCTATGTATATAATTAAATATAATATAAATTACAATAGCCGCGAAATGTTACAACTGTATATCCCTTCCGTTTGACAAACTCAAAAGACATACACACACACACACACACACACATCGTATTGTTAACAGTGAGAGGGCTCTGATTTTATTAATACTTTTATGCAAATATTCAAAACATCACAAAGCAATTCAGAAATGTTTTCCAAGATAAAATATTGATCTTATAAATGATAACAGTTTGACAGCTTCCTGTACTAGAATGTAAGTATCATTGTTTCGAAATACATAGTTGATAATTTGTATTATTTAGTTAATAGTAATGAAATAATAATAATATCAACGATTGTAATAAAATATAACATTTTATTTTTGATAAAAATGTGAGTTAGTGTTTAGTAAGTGTAATTAAATTTACTTGATAGATCTACTTTTCTTCAATGGAGTAAATTTTAGATGTTGAAGCTGGTTAGCTGTTTTGTTTTTAAACCAAGATCAACTACAATATATTGACCTAAAATTATTTTACTCATTCTAAAAACAATTTAAATGTCATCTCAAACAAATGTTTCAAAAAAAATATCAAATATTTTGGCATAAATGATAAGTCACTCTTTGGTGAACACTAGTTTATGACTTTGCGGGCATTAATGTGAAGGAAATTTTAAACTGCTGCCCGCAAAGTCGTATTTTGGCATAACTTCCTATGACTGAATAATTATATTCATAAACTTTCGATTTTAATAAGTATTTAAAGATTTTATTCAGGTTTTGGGGGGATTGGTTTTACGCGGAATTATATATAATACATAAATGAATAAATCAATATGCGTGTGTGTGTATGTATGTATGTATGTATATGTATTTATATATATATTTTGCCCTCGTATTGGTGGGCTAGCACACTCGATCAGCAAATCTTAGGTTCCTGGTTCGATCCCGGAACCATCCGATTATAAAAAATATATATATGTACACACATGCACGCGCACGCCTGTATACGCGCACACACACATCACACGCGCTCGCTCGGCAGTCCAAATGAGAAAGTTATTTACCTAACATAAAAATTGAAAATACAACAACTCTCGCATCCCACCATGAAATGACACTTAGGATTTCTAAAATAAAGATTTTATCTTTAACGATTTTTTCAAACTAAATTTATAAATGTAAAAAATATTTCTTTGCTGATATGAAAAGTAGATAACAATAAAGATTTACATAATATTTCAAAACTAGGCTTATGTTTTCTTTATTACGTTTTCAGTTATTAATTTTAGTTTTAAGATTTTTTTATATGAGGATTCTTTCTGTTTATGGCAAAGTTTCACTATAGCTCATATTTAAATGTAATTTTGTATAAATTTAATTAAATTTGCTAAATTAAAGGCTTAAACACTTCAACTTTGAACTGATTGTGATGATGAAACTAATTATTACTGTATAACATAAGCTTTGCTCAATAACATGTATTATTATTATTATTCATAAGAAATTTAGTAATGACTAATATGTATATTAGTAGTAATTTTGCCAGTTATGATATAAATGATGATTATAGCAGTCTGAAAAAGATCAGAAAGATTAATAATAATACTAATTAATTATGTTTATTATTTACTTGGGAGTGTCACACTAAGGTATATAAACCTCGAATCACAGCCATCTTGCCACCTACTTCCTCTACTGGTCATCTGCTCACTAAGCACCTGCTATGTGCAGCACCTGCTTTCAGCAGCATCTCTGTTCACGTCATCTGCTTGATAGTTATCCATAAACTAACGCTTTTCTTAGTGAGACTAAGTCTATGTAAATCGGCAAAGCGAAATCAATTACTGGACACCACTATATTTATTGCGTAAATCCATCTCTTTTTGTACTGTTGAAATAGCCTACATTGGATGAATATCGTCTGCCAATATGTTTTGATTTATTTCTGATGTTTTATTACATTGTATTACTGGTCTAATTCTATTAATTGTGATGCTGAAATAACTTGTGCTTTGTGTGTATTTTAATGTTTCGCATGCATATTGGTTTGTTTTACGAGCCTAATTGTTTTTTTGCGCGTTTTTTTGTTATTTAGCCTATGAACGTAGTCGTGTGTTTGGTTATTTTGCCTATATTCATGGTGGTTTGTTTGATAGCTTGTGTGACAAATTTACTTACAAACACTTACATAAAAGCTTCCACAAAAATATTTCTCTGTAAAATGCGTCTTTGTTTATTTTATCTTAATCTTATTTGGTTGTTGCTTAAATCCTAAAATCTTGAGGATCGATGGAATGTCTTCGAATTTCTTTCTGGATCTCTTCTGTCCACAAATAATCAGTATTTATTTGCTTTCGTTTTTGGCGGCAAAATAATTTTTTCAGTTATTTTGTTTTTATTTTTGGTGGACTGACCGAAAAAAAACGTCTAACTTTTGTGTTGAAGTATTTTGTTGAGGTTTTGAATTTATGTAAGTTTATGATGTGGTTTGTAAAAGCAAGTATTTTTCCAGTGATCATTTGTTTAAATGATAATTTGATTAATTTAAGAAAATAGTTCTTTGGATAACTTTACTTGTATATTTACACCTATTGGACCAAGCAATATTCTCCATGTTTTCTGTCATAGTTTTCGCCTTCTTTTATATAATTTTGGAGGAGAAAAGTGGACACAATTATTAAGCTGTGTTTGAAAAATAGCTTCAAGAAGTGGCCTCTGAACGTTGAATGATTTGTGTACTCGGCCGAAATTTTACTTTTTTCAAAATAATGAAAAATAAAAAATTTACAGAAAAGTTTGTTCAAATGAAAATAAAGAACATAACATGCTATACTGGTGTATTGGAAACAAATGAATGAAATGTGGTAATATATTAATATATAGAATTATATTCAATAATCAAACCTTTTCGAATACACAAACACAGCTTTTGATGCGTAGCATTTACATAATTAATACTTAATTTGACCAAAATATTGTAAATTTATTAAAATAACATTTATACAAACAAACAATAAGTAAAGATAAAATAGGAAAATCTTTTTTTATGAATTGGTGCTAAAAACAAAATAGGGGCTAATTAATTAATTTGGAAAACTAAACCTGTTCTATTCCAGAAATTATTTCATTAATACTTGCATAATTAATTGAAAGAAACATTTCTAAATTGTCATTTGAAAAATTTGATACAAGCTTCAAGCTAGGGACACGTGTTTCTTATCATACATAATATAGGCTCAAGTTTTATACATTTTTTATAATGTATCCGAGGACGTTTTTCATCTTTAGTTGCGTTTATAGTTTTGCTTGGGAGACGGCATTAAAATGGCTTTAACTCATTTTCGTTAGATTTATTTATATATTCAAGTGTAGTTACGTGCAGCAATATGTAGGTTAAGTAATAAATTCATTTATTAGGGTAATAAATTCATTTATTAGGAAAATAAATAAAATTTTATAGTTTCATTAAAAATTAGAAAGTATTTGAAATATATTTAATAATGATTTTAAATTTGATTTGTGTATTTCAAATTGAAAATTGATGGAATTAGCGGATAACGGAATTTTTTCCATGAGTTTTTTTTTTCAAACTTTGCTTTGATAAAAATTGTCATTTTTTTATATTTTTCTAGCATTGGAGTAGCATTTGATAACGTTCGACAATTCAATTTTTAATTCGTTATTCAGAAAAAAATACGTTTTGTGTTGAGCTATTCAAAAAAGGACAAACTCATTGCATACAATAAGTTATATTCAATGTTAATGTTAATGTGTTTCAGCCCTTAAGCATACAATAATGAAATAAAACAAACTAACACATGGATGCACACGTTTTAAAATTGAACGGCATTTATTTGAGCCGAAAATGTCTTATTTACGGTTCATTTTTTTATCCGTTCACAGTGAAGCAAAAATGAATTTCCATAAATCCTGATAACTCCTAAATATTTTTTGTCGTTCTTTATTTCAGTTGAAAAATAATCAGTTTATATTATTATGTTTCTGCTGTTTTGCTTTGTAGAAACAGCACCAAATTAATTTTGCGGTGTTTTATTATTCATAATATGTATTTTCTTAACAAATATAACATTCCCATTTTAACTTTCGTCTTTCCATAAAGTAAATCTTCTTGAACTTCCGTATACATCAACAGTGTTGTGTTGCACAAATGTCAAAGTGTGATTTGATTTCAAAAAGCTGGTCTGTAGAACTGCATGGGTAGATCCAACGTTACAGCAGTCCATTTTTTGTTGAACGAATAGTCTTGGAACGTTTTAACATTGACTTACTACAAAAAGCATTTGCTAAAATAATGATTCCAAATATTTCCATTAAATTTTCAACATTGGGAAAGTTAACAAAATTAATTCATAACTAGGTATTTCCTTAAGACCTAAATGTATTGTAACAGGCGTTGCAAACCACCCTTATTATATTTGACGAATTCGTATCTGTAATTAAAAGAACTATTGAAACTTTCCAGTCCGTACAATTTTAAAGCTTCCTAATAGCTGTGCTATCCCAGGAATTCGCCAAATCCGCTTTCGGTTGCATGCAAGCTGCAAAATTAGCCCCGGACGGAAACTAATCCTATCCAGCACTTCCGGTTTGCGTATCCGGTTTTATGAATTAATGTCCTTCATGATTATAGCATTAGCAGATGTGGGCACAGCCTTATGATGTGCTGTTGATCCGTTACTGTTTAATGCCACTTTAGCTTAAATCACTTTTTAGAAATATATAAAAAAATATATTTGTTAAATAATTAATAATTGATTATTAAATTATTTGTAAGTGTGCAATTAGCCAACTAATTAGATAATTTAATTCAATAGTTTTGTTTATTCAATTTAACTAAAACAATTAAGGTGGAAAGTTAAAGTTAATCAACAAAAAAGTGTATTTTTTCATTTTAAAACTCTATTTTTATATTTAATATTACATTATTTGTTATCAGTTTTTTCTATAATTTTAATTTTGTCATTTTTTTTGTTTTTTACTCGTTAAAAACTTTGATATGCAATTTTCTGCGAAGGTAAAAATGTATTTTGACTTAGCATTACAAACTGCTAAATCTCTGTTTCAGGTTATTTACATGTATTAAAAATGTATATAATTTACTGAATAGTCTTTATTGTTTTAGTAGTACACGTTAGATAAAAAAGGCCGGTTGAAAGGTGGGAAAATAATTAAAAGTTGATTTTAATTATGCAAATAAGTTTATCTTTGCACTTGAATTCTACTCTCGATAATTGCGCCATTTTGAATATTACACGAATTAGTTTTGCTTTCCAGGAAAATTGTTACTTTTCCTCTTTTCCATCTTTTTATTTTCCCGTCCTTGTCTTGAGTTTGGTTTATGTTAGGTACGGTCTTTCTAACATTCTCTTGTCGATGGCACTGGTTAATGTAGACTTGTAACCCCTTAAACCATGTTGGGATTATATTTTTTATTTATTTATATTGTTGTGTGAAAACTAACTCCAAGTATATTCTAAAATAATAAAACCATTATTAAACTTTCTTTTTCCTTTTAAAAAGTTCCAAAGTATTTTTGTCTCTACATGTTGACTTAATTTCAAAATTAAAAGAATTGGTCAATATTAACTTGAATGTAACTAAGTAATGACAAGTATTAATTATATTCTTTGCATATAGTCTTGCGTGCTCCATGGACATTAGGTTCAAATTCTTTTGTGTTGTTTAAACATTACTATAATGGCTAACAAACCTTTTTTTAGAAACAGAAAATGTGTTTACTAAAAGCATTTCAGTAACATTATTAACAATATTACAATTGTTGGAAATATAAATTAAATTACAGCTTTTTTAACTTATTCTCATTTGTACTCTTTCTTCCTTTAATTTTATGTTCATAAGCCAACGATGTTAAGCAAAATATTATCAATATATTAGTTCAATGTGTCTGTCTCCATTGTGAAGCAGTGTGTTGCTCACGCCCAACGATGGCTAAGCAGGCAAATGTTTAAAGATGAACAAAAGTAGGGAAACAAACACGTTGGAGAGAGACGGGAAAGGCAGTGCGGCTCCCTTTACTGCTGGAAGGGATATTATGATGTCGTAATTCCCTAAAATTAATGGGAAACTTGAAAGGGAAAGACCATTCGAAAGGGCAGAGGAAAAGTATAGAAAGGCGGGGCCTTAATTCCCATTGCCCCTGAAGGGGGTGAGGGAAGGGGTGAATTAAACTTTCAGAGAAGGTAGCTTCCGACTCCTTTCCTTATATATGTATGTCCATTTCCGATCTAATTTTTGCTATCATTTTTTATTTAACAGGAGGATCGAATATTTTTATTTTAGGGAAAAAAATTTGTTAAAATTGTGAAAAGATTTAAATTCTATGAATTTATGTTTATTTGCATCTAATTGAATTATATTAAAATATTGATTATTTTATTAAAATAAATTAAAAAATTGAATTATATTAAAATATTAATTGTGGAGGATGAGACAACATAATGTAGATTAGAACTTATATAAAAATTGTTAATTTCAGTTAAACACAAAAAATAATTGCCCATATACTGTAAATTAATATAAGTGTAATGAAAAGTTTTTAAATTCTTTGTTTTAACTTTAATTAAGTAAATACCTTCAGTTTATTTTTATTTAAAAGTTATGAGAAGTAAAACTGTTAACAAAAACACAGTAAATAATTAGATTGGCTTGTATGTTTGTTTTTCGTTTTTTTTTATAACTTAAAGTTTAATGTTCCCAAATGTTTAAAATAACCGTAAATTAAAAAGGTGATTGAAAAAACTAAAAAAAAGTAATTTTAATTCATTGCAGGATTTCAAAAAAATCCAATATTAATTTATTTTTACTTTTTAAAGCTTTCCCAAAAATTACAGATAGTTTTCAAACGATAAATGTTTTCTGGTTTGTTGAAAAAATTCAACAAAATAAAAGTTTGATGAAAACTTTGTCTTCATTTCAATGATTCGTTGCATTTGTTTACTTAATTTAATTTGTATTGTTTTTGAAATGGAAATTTATTTTCACTTTGAAAGTTATTTCAAAAATGACGTAAATTGGTTTTATGCATCAATGTTTTTTTTTTTTTAGCATGAGTTTTGTATTAATTTATGTTGAACCAAACCATAGCTAAATAAAGAAATACAAATTATTTTTTTTTAACAAATCAATTTTTGGAATGTAAATAATGTCAACAAAACGAATTGTTCCACCTGCTCTAGAAATGTAAACTTGAAACTTGAACAGCGTTGAAATTTGTAGAAAGTCTTGTCACTCGCAAGTCCTTGTGACTGCCATCAAACATGACTTGGCGAACGTCTCCCTGAGGCAACAGATGGTTAGATGGAGTTCATGCTTCACCTTCCACTAATCACACACGCGAGATGGTTGCATAACCGTCGTCGTATCTTGCAGATTCAAATTTAATCGTAGACGGGGAGTGAATCCAATTTTCAATTATTACTCAATAGCCTTGGGATGTGAGAAAAATAAGTTTTTTGGATTTTCCAGCGTAATGTTTTGTTTCCAAAACAAAAAAATAAAAACAGACTTACAAAAACTATAAAAATTCGGAAATAATATCAAATAAAGAAAACTGATCCTACCAGATAATAATATGAAAAGCCGAAGATGAAGAATTGTTGAAGTATTCAAAATCCAAATAAATATATTTCAAAATTTAAATAGACTTAACAATGCTGTGACATTGCATAAGGGAAACAATCCTTTTTGTTTCCATCTTTCAGGAGGTGGAATCTCTCGAAAATGGAGCTGTTAACACAACTCGAACATAATTTTATTAGCCTCGTTAAAGCCTTTGTCTCCCCAAACAACTTTTCTTATTTTCAACATTCAAAATCCTTACAAAATTATGCACCGCATTCAGACCTAGACTTAATAGAGGCAGTCTCCTATGAATTCCGTATTAGTGCTGTAAATATTTTTAGTAATTTTCATCCATCACTGAAATCACTAGCCTAACCTTTATGTCTAAGATATTCAAAGTTGACTAACCTTTGTCTAGGATAGTCAACTTGCCTAACCCTTATGTCTAAGATAGTCAACTTGACTAACCTTTATGTCTAAGATATTCAAAGTTGACAAAGTTGTACCAATGTGATACGATTCTGATTGAATCATAAGAAAGTTGTTTAAATCAGCATAAAAGTTAACAAAGGTTAGTCAACTTGATGATGTCAATTTTGACTATCTTAGACATAAAAGTTAGTCAAGTGTTTTCAGCGATGGCAAAACTATGAAAATGAGTTGTATATGAAATGTTTAGGAGTTTGAAAAACAAAAACGATAGAAATAAGTTTGAGTTTGTATTAGTTTTGGAAGAAAATATCAACTAAATGTTATTGTGGGTAATTTGTACTTGTTTTAATGAGGAAAACTAATAGATGGAAGTACGGTTGATATAACGTTAATTAGATTCCATTCAATTTTTATTTATAGATTTATTTTAAGTAGCTCAATAGTATTCTTGTTTAATAATCCGTTATAAAATTATAATCACATGAAGCTCCATTTTTATTCTTCTTCTATCTTATATTATAACCTTGCTAACAATATCCGTTATGTGTCTTAAGAGGTTTTATAGTAGTGCATTGTTATGTTTGGGTTTCCATGCCATAATTGTGAAACAATGTTAACAACTTTGATAAGAAAGTACATGTTCTTTGAATATACCACTTTAATCGAGACGTAAGTCAATGCTCTATAAGTCAGCCTCGATTGTTGTTCTTTTAAACTTAACTTTTTCATACCAAAGTTCCATAAATGAAACATAAATTTTGGTAATTGTAATGCATTAAATTTATAATGGTGCTACAATGTTAGGATTTAATCCGAAATGAAAAATAGACTTAATTAATACATACCAATAAAAGACTAGCTCCTTTTTCATCTATAAATCAACATTAAAAACGTAGAAATTCTATGTTCAATTTGTGGAACATTGGGATGAAAACGGTTAAAACTATTTTGAAAAGTAATGAACACATTTTTTTAATTTTAGAGCAATATTTGTTCAACATAAATTATTATAAGCAACGTTCACTCGATAAATATCTTCTAGAATTTAAATATGTTAAAACAAATAGGTTTTTATATGCCTAATCCATTTGCACATAAGGTTTGATTTTGTACTATCAGTAGTAAATTATGAAAAATGTTAACTCTATATGGACGACTTGTTTTTATTTGACCATCTGTTTTTAAATAGGAAAAATATAATAATTTATAGTTTCTTATTTATAATTTTGGAAAAAAAATAAGTATCAAAACAAGTTTTCAGCATTACCTTTGTTCATAAAAGTTGAGAAGATTAAATAAAACGATCTATCAACTTCTATTATCAATATCACTACTTGATGGCTTCTCAGTTTAATCGAACTCTCTATATTAATCTTTACTGAGGTTTTATTAGGTTTGGATTCCGCTGTTGTAAATGAAACGACTTACCAACAGACTGAGGATTTCCAGCTTCAGCCTAGGTGTTTAATTAATGTTTTGGTCTGTTCCCGGTCTTACTGATTCATTGTTTGGTGTTTTTTAGTTTTTATATTGTATTCATTTCAGTTACTCGTCTAATATAATTAATTCAGTTTTGAATGTTGTTCAATGCATTCATACATCTATACAAGTATACACGTACATACAAACATACATACATACGCACAAATGCATATATACATGTATTTACAGACACACACGCATACATATGCACATACAGATACATACATGCATAAACACATATATATAAATAGGACATACAGATGGCATACATTGATATACATCTGTAAACACATACATACAGATATATACTCGTGTGTGTGTGTGTGTGTGTGTGTATATATGTATATGTATATGTAATATTGTAATACTAGAAGCTAAATGCATGTTTCCGCGTTTTTTAGGGTATCCATCCTACGGATACCCTATTAAAATCGACATGCGTGGATCAGTCCGTCGTCGTCGGCGTCTCGCGTTCATAATTTAAGTACAGGTAAAATGTTAAAGTTTTTCATTCTTGATTTCAGTTTTTTTTTTATTGAACAAAGCTTACAGATAATGAGCTGAATAATAAGTTTTTTAAATAAAAAAAATCTTATGTTTTCTTAAAAAAATACGTTTTATAGCTCAAAATAACTTAAAAAGTAGTTCACTATATTTTTAAGACGTAAAGGTAAATGTTGAAGTTTTTTTTAATTTACAATTTTTTCTTGAATAATAACCTTACTTAAAAATAAACAAGTTTCTATAGATGTTTTCCCCTATAATTATGATTGTTTTAGTGAACTTAAAAATATTTCGCTATTTTTATAAGAGGTGAAGACAAATGTTAATTTTTTTTTTTTTTGTAAGTTCAATTAATCTGTCATTTAGTTTCTTGTCTTTTACTGAAACTATTTATTACCTCTGTTTGATGGATGCCCTATTATATACAATTTTTTTAATTTGATTTTCAATAAAAAATCTTCCCGTAAAAGTTTAAACATAAATTCATTGAAACGTGCATTACAAATTGCATAATGATGTATATTATTACCATGTGTACAAAATCGATAGATTATAAAATAATGTATGTCTTTATGAATAATATATCCGCCTTCTGTTAAGGTTTCTACATGCAAAAGTGTGTGTTTGTATTTGCGTTTGCGTGTGTGTTATAACTTTAGTGCTTGTTAAAAACACACTATAGTGTTTTTATTAATCAATAAATTCTCATTTTCTAATGCCTCAAACTAATGAAGCAATAAATGAAAACTACTTTTCAAAGGTTGCCTGTAGTGATAGTTTTTTTTCACATCGTCAAATGACACATTTTATTTTATTTAAAACATAAATTATAATACAAAACTACACTTCGACTTCGTTTTTTTGAATACAAATCTTAATTTGTTGAACTATCTGAACTTTCAAACGTTTTAACTCAAAAATAAAAATAAAATTGATGTACTAAGCTGAGTTGGATGATTTGTGGACTCTAACTAAAACAAACATTTTATAAGAAAGTATGAAAAACATGGTTAACGGATATTTTTGTTGAATGTGCGTAGCGAAGCTCTACATAGGCGTAGCAATACCGATATCGTCCTCGTCATCGGCGGCGTTAGACAATGACTTGAATACTTATATATCATCTATATTTTTAAAATTTAATTCAATTGATTATTAGTTTTAATATATTAATATATAATTGTATTACTTTTCATCTATAGTTTTTCATTAAATCAACCTATAAATTTTTTTTAACAGTTTCTTGTTCATGTTTATGCATCAATGGATTGAAAATAATGCATTTTTTATTAAACTGTTATTTCACTTTGTAACAACTTTTTTGATTGGCATTTCTGATTGTGGAGATAGAAAATATTTTAGTTTTTTTTAGTTTTAATGAATGGTTGCAAGATATTTGAACCGTTCCACAGTGTTCGGAAATCCCAAAAAAGTGGCCGACAATATTTTTCCCCTTAAAATTAGAAAATTAAAACCATGCTAACCATCGGATAGCTTTAGGGAGACTGACGCTTTATTCTCAAAGCAATCTTTCTGGAATTTTGACACAGGTTGTGGGATGATGGTGCGCCACTTTTCACACTCACACGAATTTCCTGTGCAGCCGTTAGTTTTGCCGCTATTGCGGTTCAAAGAACCAAAATTCAACTTTTTTCCAATTTTAAAGGGCAGTCTCCAAAATAATTCAGTTATTTACAAACCGATTTACCTGAAATCACAAACGTAAGTTTTAAAACGTATTGGGAAACTATTTGTACCTATGAAAATTTTCTGTAAAACGCATGGCTACTAAGCTATAGGTCCCC
>JARUHE010313417.1:0-11875 GCA_031471125.1 Archaeomysis grebnitzkii | reverse complement strand
CGGCTGTTCATTGGACTAAGACGGATAGAGTTGGTTTGAATTGGCTTTTCATTGGTTAGTGATCTACAGACCATTTTTACAATTGGTTATCATTGGCCCATCTATATATCAGCTAACACAATTTATTTTGTATGGTTATCATTGGACCACCCTCTTCTTGGTCAACTGAGAGGGTTTATCTAAATTGGTTATAGTTGGATTGTTCAATTATCAGACAACACTGAGATATTTTTAATTGGTTATCAGCGGCCCATCTTCATTACAGCCAACACTAAATTTATTGTAACTGGTTATCATTACTCCATCCATTTTTCAGCCAAATCTGACATGTTTACAATTGGTTATAAGCCAACACTGGATTGAATCGGATCATCTATCAATCAGCCAGCATTGATTTGTTTAATTTGTTGATTATTTATCAATGGCTCATTTTCAGCTTATAGAATTGAGCCGTTAGTGAGCTAAAAGCGACCCATCCATAAGCTGGTAGTAAGACAAATGCTACGCACCTTTAAACCAAATGTGCACCAACTGCAAGCAGCAACTGAACCGGTACTGAGCCATAATAACCAGGCAACAAACTGAATGTCAGTCAACATTGCACCGTACATTAGTCAACGGCCAATTGCGGCTCATGTTTGGACCAACGCTGGCTCTTATTTGGATAAATGCTGGCGGTGAAACATTGAGCCGTACTAAACCAACAGTCTCCAATGACTAGCAAGTCCTCGATTTTGGGACATTTCGATCGCTAGCCACAGACTAGCCAAGCACTAGCCAACGATGTAGCCAATTGAAACCAATCATAATCCAGTGGCGCGCCAATGACAATTTCCGACTAAGATACATACATACATTCAAAAAAAAATATATTGTAGTGAATACAAACAAATTACATTGGAGTAAAATAAGAACTATATTGCAGTTAATAAAATAAAAACCTAAATTGCAGTAAATCAAAAGTATAAGCACTAAATTGCAGTAAGAAAAAATTGAAAACTTATTGCAGTAAATGAAAAAAGATTATTACATTTCAGTAAATGAGAAAACAAACTACATTACAGTAAATAAAAAGATAAAAAACAGTAAATTCTATGGAGAAATAAAATGGAAAACCATATTGCCGTAAATAAAAAAAAAGAAAACTCTATTTCAATAAATAAAAAGTAACAAATAAAAAAAAAATTATTTATAGTAAATGAAAAAAAACAAATATTTTGTAGTATACCAAAAAATAAAAATTTTGCAGTAAATAAAAAAAGAAACATTTTGCAGTAAACAAAAACAAATATTTAGTAGTAAATAAAAACACATTTTGTAATAAATGAAAAACTATTTGTTTGCAGTACGGTAAGCAAGTAAATGAAAAACTAGTTTGTAGTAAATGAAAAAAACTGTTTTGTATTAAATCAAAAAATAAATATTTTTAGTAAATGCGAAAAATAAATATTTTACCGTAAACAAAAATAAATATTTTGTATTAAATAGAAAAAGAAGTATTTTTTAGTAAATCAAAAAACATTTTGTAGTAAATGAAAAAAAACAATTTTTTTGCAGTAAGCAAGTAAATGAAAAAAATAGTTTGTAGTAAATGAAAAAATAAAGATTTTACAGTAAACAAAAATAAATATTTTGTAGTAAATAGAAAAAGAAGTATTTTGCAGTAAATAAAAAAAAAGGTATTTTGCAGTAAATAAAACAAATATTTTGTAATAAATGAAAAAGAAGACAGCATTCCAGTGGAAAAACGAGCTCCTAGACAAACTTATTTTGCATTTGAAAATTCAGTGAATGAAATAACTGCAAAAAGAAAGAAAAGGAAATTTGTTTATTAACAAAATTGAAATAAATAATCTAATGAAATTTGAAGTCAGATCATTAAAACGAATATTAAGTTTTGGTCTCAAAAATTGTAATGAAAACTCTCGCTTATTCTTCCATTAAAATTAATTAAAACCTCGTGAGTGAAGACGGATTAGATTACATTTATGAGGATTAAATTATGAGTAAACTCAAAGTAATTATCATGAGTTTTAAGTTTTTGTTTCTCATTTTATTTATCTTTGACCAAATGTGAAATTGAATTATGGTCGCATTACATGTTAATTTGAAACATAAGTGAAAATATATTTAATTTTCTTTCAGCTAACCAAGTTAAATTTGTTTCTTATTTTCTACAACACTTTTTAAAATCCTATTTCGTAAAATAATTTTTATCTTTTTTGTTTATTGGTTCAATATTTTAGATATCGAATAAAAATTATAAGCTAATTAAAAGTTTTTTTACTTGAGACTTTCAAGAATTTTTCATTATTAACAAAAAGGCTGTATAGTAAGTTAACATTACCCTATCGCAGGGTTCCTTAACCCCATTTTGTTGAGGGAACCGCCGTATAAAAAATGGATATTTTCGAGAACCACGAAGAGTAACAATTCTAAATAAATAACTTATAGGCTAGCTGGCTATCTACGTACAGCTTTTTGGGAAGGGAAAATAAAATCTTAGTAACACATTTACATAGTTTAAAACGTTGTTATACCTTGTTATTATAAATAAGACGTATTTAAGACAGGAACCATATGAGGTGGTCCTCGGAACCACTAAGTGGTTCCTAGTGGTTCTGGGAACCACCTTTTGAGAAACACTCCTTTATCACATGTACCGTACTTATGGTAACACTGCCAATATTATCATAAAAAATCAGCCACCATTTTCTTAAAAAATTGCATTATCTTGCTATTTAAATTTTGTATTATTATGATTTTTGTATCATAACCATAAAGTGCAAAATAACAGTTAACTAGATATACAGTTTTTGAAAACTTAATTTTTGTTTTTTAAAATAATAATTGTAATTTTGCTTTAGTTAAATGAGATTCGATATCTATCCTGCTCCACATTAGTTGTCTTCTTATTTCTTGTTTTGGGTGAAATCACTCAAATATTCGGCATATCAACCAAACCTTTAACTTTGTAGACAATTTTATTTAAGAGTATATGTAAACTACACTTTTAGATTATAATGTTATACTTTAAAAACATCTTTACTGTCAAATTTGAAGTTTATTGTAAAGGGTCATCTAGAAAGCCACTATTTATTTTAAGAAGGGTTTTCTTGAACGACATAAAATGTAATAAGACTTATAAAAAGTTCAAATTACAACATACGACCAAAAGTTATTTATGCTGGTGTCAGCTGTAGAATTATATGAATTTTGTTGTCATGCAGTTTGAGTAGGGAGCTCTAGTCAAGCTATTTATGAGTTATTTTAGTATTAGAATATTCATTAGTAAGGCCTTTTTACAAAAAATAACTAAACAAGTTCAATGCAATTTTGTTAAAGTTAAAATACAGACACTTCTGAAACATTTAATAATTCTTTCTTTCATGATTTTAAATTCTTATACAAACTAGAATACATATAAATTGACATTAAAACGAAAATTAAATATTCTTATAGAACAGAGTTACAAATTTTAATTGTTTGCTTAGCATTTTTATCCGAGCAGAATAGTTTTTGTGTTTTTAATTAAAGTAAAGACCTCAGAAAATTATAAAAAAGATGTAAGGTATGCAAATAATTGAATAATCTATAACCAGGAAAGAGCCGATAATAATATAATTTTAACCAAAACAAGATTAAATTGTTTTATTCAGAATTTTCTTTGGGTAAAATGTTACGCATGCAAAGGTGTTATGTTATCAATTGGGCAAAAATGTCAGACCTAATTATAAAATCAAGTAAAAAAATATTTTTTGTCTCATCTGCAAACTGCCAAAGATTATTATTTAATATTTTTTGAAAACATTTAAAAATTGATTTTTCTATAATTGTAAAATCAATTTAAACCTTGGTTTCATTAAGTATTTTGATGTGAATGTGTTCGTATTTGTGTTCATTTTAGCTTAAGTTGTGTAACAAAGTTTTCAAAAGTGTATTCCTAATAAAATTATAAAAGCCACACCTTCTTATTTTAATTTAAAGAACAATAAATATTAAATTAATACAATGCATAAATAATACAAAAATGTTTCTTCAAAAAAGTGAAACAAAATTTTAACTAAGTTCATAGAATGAACAAAAACATAAACACAGATTTGTTTAATTTAATAAAAACAAAAATAGAAAATAAAAGTGAAATTAAATAAAAGAATTTCCCAACGTCTTACTTAAGAGAATGTTAGTACATCCAAATACAAATTTATAACCTTAATCTTCCAATTTTCAACACTTTTTATTTTCTTTGCTTTCCTCCAACGAACTAATTGAAACAAATGTTGATTGGTTTTCAATGCAGTTTTTACACTTTTTGTCAAGTGAACGAAAATATTTGCTTTATCAAATTGAGTCGAATATGACTAATAATTGCAAGTTGTATCTACACACTTAGTAGGTATTTATTTTTTTCAGTTTCAAATATTATAAGTATAACTTAAAAAGTTGAAAACCTGAAGATTTATTGCAATAATCAACTATACGAATTTATGATTGAAGTTTATTGATATTCTTTCAAGAAATGCCTTCCCAGCAACGTGATATATACATTATTTTTCAATTGTATACAGCACTGGTCACATAATTGATTGGGAATATGTAAAATTGGTTAATAAATCTTCATCAAACGTAGAATGGTAGAGTCAAGGTTAAGTGAAAAAGTCCCAAATATTAACACGTTTCTGGGATAATGTGAAGCTGTAGTATACATGATAATGTTTTTTCCGTACTCGGTCAATTTTTCTTAAGAAATCTATCAAAAAATATTTTACTGAAGGGGATGTAACCAGACATCAAAATATTTATAAAATACTAAAATAAAGATATACACTTTGGTGAAAGCGTTATTTACAAAAAAGTAAAGTGATAGAAAGCCTTTTCTAAACAAGATACAAATATGTTTACTTTTCTAGCTTGTTATTTTGCTCCCATTAGTACATTTGTTTGTTGCATTCAGAACTATGATCTTGGATAATTGTAACACGAAGGGCGGATTAATCTTTTTGAATGGCTATAATATTAATTTTCAATGGTATCCACGAAAATATACATTACAATTATATGTAAGTACAGACATCATACAAAAGCAATCGCGTGTTAAATATTTTGTCATGTTTGTGTGAGAGTGGACCGTAGTTAAGGATTTGCATTCCTCTTTCACAGGAGAAAACATCAACCATTACTTTGAATTTTTTCTCTCACATGCAAACATGTCCTTCCATAGTTTGCTGTATATTGTTGTCCTTTCTGGAATTTCTTTATGTTGAACCAACAGTTTTTAATAAGCTAGAACCTTTGTCTATGGTAATATATGTTATCAATCTCTCTATATTATGTTAGTTGTGAAACTAAATCGAACTGTAATACACATTTTATATGTTAAATCTAAAGATTGAATAAGTGTTATACTCTTGGCTATATAGTATATAGTAACAATTTTAAACACAATGTTTACGCTTATTTTCTAATGTAAATTTTCCAAAAAATATCTTTATAAAATAACAAATAAATATAATTTATAAAAGAAATTTAGTTTTAAAAAATTTCAAAACTTGAGCTTATATAAGCTTCGTAAAACATTTTTTTCTACAACACGTCATTGCAGATTTTTTTGTTTTAAAAATATCTGAAAAATGACAATAACAAAAAAAGTTTGACACTAAATCTAAACACTCTAAACGAATGTTTGAAAAAGTGGTTAAAATATAAAATGATATCAGTAAACATTGTCTACATTTTGGAAAATAGAAGCAAAATCCTTCTCATTGAAAAGGTATTTGTGTTCCATTTTTCACTGAGTATTCATTTGATAATGTAAAACAAATATTTAGGCGAGGCGAGTCCCTCGGGACCTTGCCTTATAGAACAAGAGCTTTAAGGACGTAAAGCTTCTTAGACAAGTTCATAGATTATTCGAGCTGAGCTCGCCTCTTTCAAGATTATGTTCACGGCTGTCAAGAACTGTCGGGGATTTGTTTTTGTATTTTGTCTTTCGCGAAATTCATCATTTGATACCAATTTATCGAACATCAACTCGTATTTAGATATTCATACTAAATGCATACACACATAACCCCCTACAAGCCCCCCCCCCACTGACACATGCACACACACTCTCCACACCCCATATCCCCACATACCCCCTTCCACGCACACACACATACACTCACATACAGACACGCACACTGTTTGGATCACACCACGAACAAGTGACGACCATTCATTGGCTAGCCAGACACGCTTGAACTAATATTCTCATGTGGATTTGTTCGTTCTTTAATGGCATAAGTGTATCCTAGTATTGCAATTACCCTCCTGATAATATTTTTTCAATAAAATATTATTAATATTAGTGTTACTTTCTTCCAAGCCAAACTCTACATTCATTTAGGGTTGAAAAATTGTGCTCATGATAAGCCTTAACAACATCGATTAATATGTCAATTAACGAGCTTATTAGATTAAGAAGACACACCAATATTTCCTGGAACTCAAACTTTGATATGAAAAGTTAATTAAAGTATTTTGAGGCTTCTCCAATACGACATCTTATTAATACTTATGAATTAATAAATCTTTGAGAAGCTACTTTCAAGGAATAGTCTTACGTGTTTCATTATACACATAGTCATCTTCTTGATGGAAACGGTTATCAAGTCAAGTATCTGTTAGATTGTTGTTTTTATTTTTATTCTATAGTAATTGTATATCTCTTGAAAACATCTTTCAAGTAAAGGTAAATGTGGAAATACATCTACAATTGAAAATAAACAAATTGGAACAATATTCTCTTCAACCTGACAAAAAGCAAAGATATTCTATATGACTACAGTTTGTAAACAGTTCGTAAAATTTGTAAAATTATGACGTCATATGTGTTCCCGCCTGTAACAGTTCGCAAACTGTTTCAAAACAGTTTGCGAACTGTTTCATCAAAAAAGCAACATTTTACAAACAATGTCCTGAGGTAGTCATGGAATACAAATGTAAACATTAAATACATAATAAGGCGATAAATTTTGATAAAATATTTCTATAGATTGTTAATAAACAAGTTAAATGCATATATACATAGGCTATAAACAATTTTTAAAGAAAATAATAAAGAAAAAATCAAATCAATCAACTATGGCGACTTTTCAGTTGCAATCAGCTTCTTCATATTTCAACTATAAACTTTTAAATATTTTGTTTTACCTTGATAGAGTTATTAAATTCAGTTAATACTTTTATAAATTGATTTTTAAACTGATTTTTTATACGAAAAATTAAAAGTTAACTTTCATTGGAGTTTGTTTACATAAACAGCGGACTTTTATTTCAAATTGTTTTGGGTTTTGTGGTTCCAAGCTCTCTAAACTCTTTCAAAAAGAGTGACGTTTTAGTGACGTACCCATTTTGAAACTGTTGGAATCGGAAACATGACTTTACGTATGATTAAATCTTGCGCTATGTTGAAATTCATTGAAAACATGATCAATAATAATAGCACAAGTGAGGTGACCCATACTCGAATAGAACATAGTTCACCCACTTGTCCTATTAGCGAAACATTTACTGGTCAACCAAAAACATTTATTTAAATTAATGTAAATGATAACATCAATTTAAAATTTTATATAAAATCAATATAATATCAATAAATGATAATGTCAATTTAAAATTTTACTTAAAAACAAAAAACATGGAATGTGTTTAGATAAGTACAACATAACATAAAAATCGACCAACAATATTTCTTGAAAAAAAACACCAAAGAAGATAACTAATGAAGTCGGAATGCGTCTTGCAAATAACGATAAATGTTTTGAAGTTTTACATAATTTACTATTAACATTAAGAAAATCTTTTAAAAAGTTTGAAAGTTTAAAACCAAAAAAAAAACAACCTTAACGATCATACATTTTGACAATGTTTGTATTGAAGGATATATATGTATGTATGTATGTTTGTGTGTGTGTGTGTATATGTGTGTGTGTGTGCGCGTGTGGGTGTGTAAGTGAGTGTGAGTGTGTGTGTGTGTGTTTGTGTGTATGTGTGTGTAAATTAAAATGTCATGACATTGTGTAAAGTTATAGGAATAATGAGAACGGTTTTTGAAAGAAAAGACTTCGATTAATTGAAAAATAATTATGATAAGGCTTTTCTATTAGAATTTTATTGCCACGTTTGTCTATTGAAAATCTTATGAAAATTGGAGATTTTTTTTTCATCATTATGGAACATTCAGTTATACACATTAATTACAGTTATATTCATATATATAAAATGTATATACAGTACATGTATATATATACAAATATATATACTAGTCAAGAGAAATGCGGACTGGCAAAAAGTTTATAATATTGGTGGCTATTAACCATTTAAAAGACTGGGACAAGCAATTGTGATAAAACTTTAAAAGAACAGGACAAGAATGTGTACCAAATTTAACAATATTATTAGTGGCATAAATTAGTTTAAAATAAACTTTCTCAGACATTAATTTTAGACAGCTAATAATATTGTTAAAAATGTTTGTTATTTTGCCTTTAAAATTTTGTTTGTTTAATATATTTTTTTTGTTGAAATTTTGTTTAAAATTAGGTTTTTAATTTTTCAATTGTCATTGTACAGTGAAAATCCTGAATTATGAAATCATGAGTTATGAATAATCCGGGTAACGGTAAACTGAGTTATGAAGTACACATGAAATATGAAGAATTTTTAGCATTTTCTGTAGAGGATTTTAAGTGGTACGGAAAGTAAGTTTTATGAAAACACTTGTAATCGCCAACGATTTGACTTTTATTATAGTTTTATTTTAAATATGTTACAGCTGTATTATTTAGTTTTGAGTGTTAATAAATACTTGCTAATAACATTTACATGTGTGTATTTTGTACGTACATAACACCATGAAAGTTATTTTTATGCATTTGATTTATATATCTAATATTTACAATTACAGTTGATTTGTATATAGTACTTACTTACAGTTGTTTTACTAAAATTATACTTCACAACGCACACAATGAAAATGTCATAGAAAACTGTACGAGTGTCTGTCTTTCTAGGATACAAAATCTCTATGAGTTATGAAGTAGCCAACATTTCATAGTTCAGGAATTCTACTGTAATTAGGAGAAGAGCAAATTGATCATTTGAAAATTACCGCAAGGGATAAAACAAAGAAATATATTTAACTATGTATGGAAGAGAAAAACAAACAGACACGTAATGTTATAAAGTTAATTGAAGCTAACATTAGCAATAGTATTGCACAACTGATAACAAAACAAACATCACATTTTTCTCAAGAAACATTAATTAAAAAAAAGTTTCATATGGAATAATAATAAAGGTTGAAACGACTTTAATTAAAAGTTGTATTTACCGAAGTCTAATAATGAAAGAAAATTAATTGGTTTACCAAACGTATACTGTTTGCAACGAAATAACATAATTTTTTTACATAATTCGCTCCTAAAATACAATTATCAACTAAATTTGGTAATAATGGCCAAATATAATGTTTACTGAGCTAAAAAGACATACGTGGACCCATGTTAAAAAAAGGTTTAATTCATTTCACGTGTACCCCCAAGAAATATTAATGATCAGTGCTTTGCTCCGTTCACTTAATTAAGATAGTCCCTCATGTCCGTCCAGAACAATTCACTTACTTTGGCAAGAAGTTTGGTGGCCTTAATGTGGCGTAGCAGCTGTTTCTGACCTGTTAACTATTTTTAATTGAGTGCCCACAATTGTGTAACCTTTTTGAGTGACTACAATTGTGTAACCTTTTTGAGTGACTACAATTGTGTAACTTTTTTGAGTTACCACAATTGTGTAACCTTTTTGAGTGACCAAAATTGTGTAACCTTTTTGAGTTACCACAATTGTGTAACCTTTTTGAGTGACCACAATTGTATAACCTTTCTGAGTGACCACAATTGTGTAACCTTTGTGATTGACTACAATTGTGTAACTTTTTTGAGTTACCACAATTGTGTAACCTTTTTGAGTGACCACAATTGTGTAACTTTTTTGAGTGACCAAAATTGTGTAACCTTTTTGAGTTACCACAATTGTGTAAACTTTTTGACTGACAACAATTGTATAATCTTTTTGAGAAACCACAATTGTGTAACCTTTGTGAGTGGCTACAATTGTGTAACCTTTTTTTGAGTCACCACAATTGTGTAACCTTTTTTTGAGTCACCACAATTGTGTAACCTTTTTGAGTCGCCACAATTGTGTGACCTTTTTTAGTGACCAAAATTGTGTAACCTTTTTGAGTGACCACAGTTGTATAACCTTTGTGATTGGCTGCAAATGTGTAACCTTTATGAGTGACCACAATTGTATAACATTTGTGATTGTCTACAAATGTGTAACCTTTTTGAGTCACCATAATTGTGTAACCTTTTTGAGTGACCAAAATTGTTTAAACTTTTCGAGTCACTACAATTGTGTAACCTTTGTGAGTGGCTACACTTGTGTAACCTTTTTGAGTGACCAAAATTGTGTAACTTTTTTGAGTCATCATAATTGTGTAACCTTTTTGACTGACCACAAGTGTATAATCTTTTTGAGTAGCCTCAATTGTGTAACCTTTGTGAGTGACCAAAATTGTGTAACCTTTTGACTGACCACAATTGTATAATCTTTTTGAGTAGCCACCATTGTGTAACCTTTGTGAGTAGCCACAATTGTGTAACCTTTTTGAGTGACTACAATTGTGTAGCCTTTAGGAGTGACCAGAATTCTGTAACCTTTGTGAGTCACCAGTGAAGGTGTAAATTGCATAATCAGAATACAAATCTTGCTTCGATTCAACCTATACATATTCAAATGTTTGCTTCAGATCAGATGCGAGGTTGAATTTGTAATGACCTTTTGAAATACAATTGGGTGCGCTGCAGGCTTATGTTGAACTCCAATAATGGCACCTTTATAATACAACTTTTTTATTAGAGGGCACGCCCATGGCAAATCTTCGAATTTAAGCAAACATATGTAAAATTTATGTAAGCTTATCTGAAAATATGTAAAATTTATGTTATTTTCACTTGTTTAAACACTGAGTTTTAAATTAAAATTCCACAAGCTGCTTTAGTTTTTGAAAAATATCGTTAACTTCATGGAAAGCATATAACTAAAGAAACAAGAAGGAAAATTATCTCAAATTTTCAACAAACTTATAGTTTTTATTTAGCGGTGCCTAAAATAACAAGTTGAAACCCCTTTTGAATGATCAATGCACTAGACTTTAACAGAACAACATTGCTATTTATATTTCAGCATATTATCTTGAAAAAAACTCCGTTGTTTTCCAAGCTTATCTTAATTAAAAACCTTTCAGATTATATACATATATACACTCTATGCAGAACACTTCGCTCCTTCATGTTCCTCCCATTAAAATAAAGTACTGAAAACGTTAATTTTATCATGCTGGGCCAGTACTATGGAATTCACTCACACATTTCATGAACATAATCAATTCATATGCAACATTCAGGGACAAATTAAAAACTTGTCTTTTTAATAATTATTTCTTTATTACTTGTTTTTGATTTTTATGTCTCTGAAGGTTTCGTATTTTCCAATTGTGTAAAACGCACGACAGTATGTTATAGCTGTGCGGTTTAAAAAAATGATATTAGTTTTTATTATTATTATTATTATTAATTTTTTTTAAATATTTTGTTTGCAAAATCGTATGTAAAACGTATACCATAGTGGGATCATGTACCCTTATTGGTTTTTTATTTTTGTACAAATAAAGTCTAACTATCTATCATTTTATAACTTAAATACTTTTCATTTAATTACCTACTCGCCCCTATAATATAACTTGAGTATTTATCATTTAATTATTTACTCGTAC
>JARUHE010313406.1:0-11876 GCA_031471125.1 Archaeomysis grebnitzkii | reverse complement strand
TTTTTTTGTGTTGTTTCTATGCAAATAAAAATATTACTACCAAAAGATAAACCAATTTTCAATTGATGTTAAAGTAAATGTTACTTCAAGACTAAGTAATAATTTGTGCACATCTGGATTACCATGGAAGCAAAAACGATTTAGTTTATTTATATGTATTTATCATCAATACATTTCAATAGAACAAAACTAATTTCAATGAAAATACATTTTTATAGAATATCAAATTAGTTGCACATTTTGAAAGATATTCTTGAATAATATTTGTTATCAAAGTCTAATAATAAAGTACATATTTATAAATTAAAATGTTCGGCCATACTTCCTATAAGAACTGAATATTCAATGTGGTTTTATGCAGTTTTGTTTGAAATAAATATTACTTCAGTAATGTATTTTACTATATTCAAATTGGACGAAAACCTACTTGAAAAAAGAAAGAAAATACAAATAAATTTGTCTCAAGATTTTTAGAATTTTTTAAAATGTATACATTGAAAAACCCATTAAACATAAATTGATTTTGCTGTACCAAAATTTAAAAAATGTAAGACTACAAATTTTCATAGATAAAAAAGTTTGATAATGATTCAATTGTTTTGAGAAACCTCACCTAAATAGAACCATTTGAAAAGTGCAGTTCATGTTGTATTTCGAAAAATATTAATACAAAAAATATAAAGTCAACAACACTTGTCATTCCCAAAAGGAAACCACTTACTATTAGCATCAATATTTTAACACGTTTTCAAAAAATTCATTTGTTTTATATACAGAATTTTGCATGCAATTATAAGAGAGTTTTATTTTCCTTCATTATAGAATTTTAGCAAATTATTTAACCAAAAAAATGAAGTAGATATATACGTATATATCCCTAACAAACTGATGATTCAAAACATATCATTTTCAACTAAGATGATCCTTAATTTCTTTGACCTAACTTCCCTTTCTATCAATGTAAAAATCATTTCATTTCGAATCCTAAATAGTTTCCCAGAAAAATAATTGAATGAAAAATATTTTTTTGTTATGCAAATTAAAAATAATAAAATTTGGCGATGTTCTTTGGGTGATCAAATAGGCTAGTCACAGTGCCACAGAGATCCTAATCACAAGATGATCAAACTGAATGATGATGGAACAGATTTTTTTCATAAGCAATAATGGAAGCAAAAAATAATAAATACATTAATAACAATAACAATAACGGAACTTTTTCATTACTAATAAAAGTAGAACAATTAATAACAAAATAACATAAATAATAATACTTTTAGGTAATCTTAAGTACATTTTAGAACCTATTATAATAGTTGGATGAGAAAAATAATTGCAAATTCTTAAAAAAAACTACCGAAATTAATAATAATAAAAAAATTAAATAATTTTTAATATTAATGAATGAGTTGAATGTAATTTTTCAAAAATATTTTTCACAAATTTCACAAAAGTATTTAAATACATTTTTTCTTTGGTTAGGTCAACTACTTCTATTTGGAAATAGTCGAGATCTGTTTTTCATTTTCATGAAATGATTACCAAAACCATAAACTGTTTCAATTACTTTTCAATTGTGACATTGCAAAAAAAATTACCCAAAAAACTACAACAAAAACGTGGATTTTAAAATGTCACCTCATCTCATCTATCAATAACATAATATGTGGATTATCAAACCAAAATCATAATTGAATAATATCATAATCAAATAGCAAGCAAACTTTTACACATAAACTGTCAAATGCAAACATGGTCCAAGTGAAAATACCAAAATTGTCGCATGTCAAAACCAATGATCAATGGTGATCATGTGCTTCAGTTCCTAAGTTTCCCTCCCAAAGAGATGAAACTATTAACATTTCCAGAACTTTCTGCACTGTAAGCACTTGACTAACTTTTTTGTCCAAGATAGTTAAAATTGACTAACCTTTGTTAACAGTGCACACTTTTTTGTTGATTCAATCAATTTTCTTGTGATTCAACCAAAATCGCATCACATTGGTATAATGTTTGAATGACAATACATTTGATTGAATCAATAAAAAAGTTTGTACAGTTAACAAAGGTTAGTCACTTTGATGATGTCAATTTTGACTATCTTGGACATAAACGTTAGTCAAGTGTTTTCCTCCCAAGTAGCTTTAGTATTAGATGGTCGTGTCCCCTTGGCAGAGATGTTATACTATTCAGATTAATTTAATCTGATATTGCGGTTTTGGTTTTGAGTTCTTCTGGATGGCAAGACTTTGTTGTTTGTGTATATTTATTTTGTAACTATTATACTACAAAACTCCACTATAAGTGACAGAGCTTGGATGAATATACACAAAAACTACAGCATTGTAAAACAGACCATGACATATTAAAATGTCAATGCAGAAGTGGACTGCACGAAAATCAGTTCAACACTTCGATTTCACAGCATTCCTTAAATGTACCGAAAGGACGGTAATTCTACTTTATCATAACCAATTCGAGGACGGATGAATTTAGCCATTTGTGTTCATCAACATTGTATATATTTATGCATTAACCAAGTGATAAAAATAATGGAAAAAATAAATGAAAGTTGCATTCAAGTTTTCCAGGATCTTTAAGGCTTGGTTTAGTTTGATATATACGTATTTTAGATTTTTAAAACTAAGAAATACAGATCTAACATTCTTGTTCAAAATGAACGTTATTTTATCTCAGACCTAAACATTAAAGCCAACCCAAATTAAAATAAAACATAAGGTTAATATAGTTCAGTGAATTATTATAATTGATTTTACAATAAAACCTCCAATGATAATTAAATAATTTATTAAAGCTATGATTTAAAAAGACAAGAAACATTTTAACCATTAAGAAATTCGTAAACAACAACGATTATTTATGTTTACAATAAAAAAACGTGTTATTAGGCTTGTTCGCACTGCACTTGTGTCCTTTTTAATAAATAAATAAATACATAAACATATATACATAATATATATATATATATATATGTATATATAAATATTATTTTCTCATGAAAATTGGTATGAAGAAATGTTATTTAATGTAGCACACAGCGCCCCAGAACACACATGTCCATCAGTTAGTATGATAGATATTTCTACACAAGCAAATAAATGTTGAAATTGGGATTTGAAAATGTTGTCCAATTCTCTTAACTTCTGAGGTACAACACTAATTATTTTTGAATATGCAAAACTAAAATAGATGAAAGAAAGATTATAATTATCTATAACGAACATAAAATTATTTTTAAGAAAATTGAATTTTGGGTCTTCCCGTTTTTCTATTCGAATTTATAAACAATAAAGTTATTAATTAAATAAATAAACGATTATGAAAAAAAAGAATATTTTCAAAATAAAAAAATGAATCCAAAATTTGGTTTATTATCTTCATATTTCAAAAAAACTCAAAAACTAGGATAGTGTTGACAAATTTATTCTGAAAAAATAAAACATTTAATTATAATATGTAAATATAATTATTATAGTTAATAGCACAAAAACTTTTATCTTGTAATTTTTTAAAAGCTTGTATTTAACATTAATGCATTGGAATTATTGTGATAGCAATATTATTGAAAGCTAAAGTTCCTTTTAATTTTGTTAATTAAATTTGATATAATGAAAATTCCTTATGTTTTAAAAGTAAACTTTTAGTTCAAGAGTTAGATTGTACAATTTGTTGAACTTAGATTTGATTTTTTAAATTTCCAGCATCTCTTCATTTGTTGAATGAATAATTTCTTGCTTTAGAAGAAAATGAGATTAATGTGAAACATGTTTACATTCATTTTATAACAATTCATCAATTTTTTAAACCAGAAACAATTTTTTTCAATTATAACGAACATAACAAAATATTTTTTGCCCAAGGTCAAAGCAAACAATCAATCAACATTACAGAAGGGTTATTTCTAATGATAATTTCAACACGTGTTAGTCTTCATGACAATAATTAGACATGCATTAAAGGGTTAAACTCAGTTTCCAATGAACATTATGAATGAAATGATGCCTTCCACACTTCCTCACACCTTTTGAGCAGCACTGTCACAGAGCAACTAAGAAACGTCAATCAATGCTAATTATGATAAATTCCATCAGCCAATCATAACAAACTGACAGTAGTGACGTCACGGTCACCTGACTGCTTCGAATATGTTGGTTGGTATATCTTTAAACAGACAAACAAACCAACCAACATATTCGAAGCAGTCACGTGACCGTGACGGCACCACTGTCAGAGTTCGTTGATTTGCTGAAAATTTTTATCATAATTAGCATTGATTGACGCTTCTTAGTTGTTCTGTAGCACTAGACACTTCTCAACATGTTTTGGACCAAGTCCTTTGTATGGCATCCACTTGTTGATACTTTATATTATTGTAATTATTATGTAGCATTGTTGTACCTCCCATTTGTAGAAACACCTTCAATGTTTTTCGCGTAAGGAGATGCATGATACCAATTTATCAACTTTGTTGTATTGCATGATGTATGAAACCAAATCGAAAAGTATCCATTTATTATTTTTAGTTTTCAGTACAACCCTCTGCACAAATTGAATGTTTCTGATATGCAAGAAATGTGCATTTATGCTCTTTAAATGAAAAAATCTATGTGTTTACCATATCAAGGTATTTCTAGTGTAGTTATGATTTAAACAATGGACAAAAAGAAATGGAAAAAACTTTCAAGGAAAAAAGATTCACTTTTAAATAGACATATATACAAACAGAAAACAAAATTCATCAGAGGTAAGGAAAGGAAAATGAGGAGATGTTTCAATGGAAACTTTCAACAAACCGTCATAAAATGTAATTATTTTGAATGCATTCTCAAGGTAAGAACTATCTATTGTCATGCTATTTAACCCATCTTAACCAATCACCTTTATGTAACTAAAAAATCATCATCAAAAGAAAAAATTATTCAATTGCAGTAAACTTTATTTTAAAAACTTGACTTTTATTTGCTTTTAAATAAGAAAGCTTGATTTTTTACACTCTATAAAATATAAAAACTTTCCAGTTTTTGAAATAAATCTCTTTTTAAGGTCTATTCAAAAAATAATTTTAAAATCTTGAAAATAATTGAACTAAAATTATAAAAAAACGGTTGAAGAAATTTAATAATTTTTAATGTCAAACAAGCGAAATGTTTAATTAAAAAGAAACCAATGTTTTTATTTCTCTAAATGTTAAATTTTGACAGCTATGAATAATTTGATTATTTTTCGACCAATATTTAAACAAAAACTACAACATGTTATTGCTTTGCCAATGCTTACAATCGAATTATTTGGTTTGAATAAATTAAGAGAAAAATATTATAAGGATCATAAAAAACATTGGCTTGTTCTTCTGATTTTAAATTACTGCGACTTAATAATTTCAAACAAAAGACACCGACATTGTTAAAAGTTTAAAAAAAGTACCAAAGTCAAACATTAAACAACAGATGTTAGTAGAAATGAAACAAACAAATTTTCCAGTTCAGATATAACTAAAAATTGTAGAAAATGAAGAATGTTTAGTCATTATTAATCAATATATTAGATTCAAGGTATCAATAGCGGATTTCACTGCCAATCTTGAAAGAATTGATATTTATTAAACAGATAGAGTAATAATTATTCTACTTTTTCATGGGTAAAATTGGTTATACCCAAAAGAACAGTCAAAATAACAATTCCTTAATTGACAATGTAGACTGCTAGATAAACCAACATTAAAATAAAAAAAAAATATAAAACTTGAAAAAGCAAAATTATATAAAAACTAAAAAAGATGTTTGTTGTACTAGCAATTAACAATTACAAAACAAATGTTTGCCCATGTTGGAAAAATGGGCCACAAAAACAAGACAAACCCAAAACAATTGCAAACCAAGAATCTTACATTCATAATCCTATGTGTTTAAATACTTGTGCTCGAATGAGGGAGGTTCATCAATGACTTAACTCATAACTGATTCTTTATCTGCAAAAAATAACAATAAATTTTGATTTTTTTTACAAAATAAATAACTATTTATTTATATATAAAATATATAACATAGAATAAAAATAGAAGCATTATAATTTTACCATCATTAAATTCAGAAACCTAAGATATGTTTTGCCTTAATCAAACAATTACATTTGATATCACATAGTATTTTCTTAGACTATATCTCACAATTCAACTTTCTATTAAAACATAAAAAACAAAACATACAAAATAAAATTTCTTAATAATCAGTTTGTTTAATAGGAAATTTTCAAAAAGGTCCTGACTCTTTCATGGCAGGACATAAGGATCATTCCACTTCAAAAGATACAAAAGCCGATAATGATAATTAATTGATGTATAAAATCTAGTTTGTAGCATACTAATTCAATGTTTATTTCGAATCAATGACACAATGACACTTGTAACAAAACAGACTTAAAAATGTTAAACACAACCACCAAAAACGATTAAATAGCAATAATCATAGATTTAAATACGTATTTACTAATTATTTAAAATAAAGTTACAATGGACTTAGTGAAATAAAACTTATTGGGTTTTTCATATCAATTTTCAAATCTGTTGCAATAAAAAAACAAATTGTGAAACGAATTAAAATGAATGTGGATTGAGAAGTCATTGCAAACAATTTGATGATAAAATTGGTGTAATACAGGATTGAGCTTCTTAGACGAAATTGAACAATAAATACAATTTTTATAATGGTGTCAAATGGGTTTACAGAACCTATATTGCCTTCATCTTAATAGAAAATTGGGTTGGTGACTTTCAAACAAATTTGGGTTTGTTGGCCTTCAAATAACATTGGAGTGGTGGCCTAATAAAAATTTGATTAGAGGCATTGAAATAAATATTAGGTTATGATTTAATTACTTCTTCACATTCAAACACGTTCAAACTGTGGGTATAGCATGGTAGTGTCAATTCAAATTGAAAAATGGAGGACTTCTTTATAAAAGACTTAATTTTTTAGTGATACTAAAAGTCTGACACTATCCACAATGGAAAATTCTATTCACAGTTTCACTCATTATTTCAAATACTGTTCATATTGAGTTAAACTTTTATCATGCACCTGATTACTTTATTGGTAGACCATCACATAGTGTATTAGCATTTTCACTTCAAGTACAGTTGACAAACTTTTGAGCAACCCTTAAATGTACTTAAAATACTCTTTTAAGATCTGTCAATCTATATTTATAAGCAGTTAAACATTTTCAACTTTTGTTTAAGCTATTAAGTTACAGATAATTGCAAATTAATATTTAACTTTTTATTTTTTCAGAACACATTATAAAAACAAAATTTCACATTTTTTATGTTCAAAGTCACCCAATTTCAACAAGTCAGATTAAAGCCTAATTTCCACCAAAAATTTCTCATAAATAAGAATATTTTTGCCATTTTTGTTTAGGTGTGTCACTCAGCTTGGTTTTGTTTAGTCTCTGATGATTATGCCTTATAAATCTTCGCCATGGGGTGGACTCCTTCATTAACAATGTTTACCTTAACACTTTAACCATTGCTTGTATAAATTAATTAAAAACATTACTAACTCAATTTGTATCACTGGTGTAACATAAGATGGAATAAGCCATTAAACTTATGTACCACTGGTGTTACAAGAAACGGTTAAAGTATTAAAAAATAACAAGTTCTTTGCATTTATTTCTATTAAAGATAATATACAATTTATTGATTGTTTTTGCATAACCCAGTAAATGCCTATACCATTTGCTTTAAAATTTGTTAATACAACATATTGGATAAATCATTGAATGAATTGTGAAGACATAAATTTATATGAATTTTAGAACCATAAAAATATTTTGGTATTTATAAAATAAGTACATATATTATTTAAATTATTCTATTTTATAAAAATTAAAAGTTTAATTTTATATTCAACAAAAATCATAAAAATATATATATAAATATCATCATAAAATGGCACATTCAACAACTCTTTAAATGCCATCATTAAAATGCTTATAGGTTAAGAAAAAGCCTTAAAAGTAATTTAATAAGGATAAATTTATACACTTCAAACATTTTTAGCATAGAACAACTGACAAATGTCAAAAAACGCTAATTATGATAATTGTATTCAGCCAATCATAGCGAACAGACAGGGGTGACGTCACCAGTCATGTGACTGCTTCTAATATGTTGGTTGGTTGGTGTCTTTAAACAGACAAACCAACCAACATATTCGAGGTAGTCAGGTGACCGTGACGTCACCACTGTCAGTTGGTTAAAGTTGGCTGAAGAAATTTATCATAATTAGCATTTATTGACGTTTCTTAGTTGTTCTGTGATTTTAGTCTCTAATACTTACAAAGATTTCAATGAATAGATATAGAAGAGGATTGGGACATGCTCTTAGAAATTCCAACTTACTGAAGTATCGGAGTTTTCAATATTAATTATCAATTTAATATGAATTATAAAATATAATTACTATTAAAATTCTATTTTCGATTTCCTAATTTAAAGTTTGATAATTTAATTAAATTTAATATTAATTTTACATAAAATGTGTGTTGTATGTGTATATATATTCATACTTTTTAAATTCGAAAAACAAATTTTCATAAATCATAATATTGTCGAACAACTTGGCTCTACGGTGGTGTGGCGATGTTAGAATATTAACTCAATACATCTGATTGGTTGAAAGAAAAGTAGTTTATTGACCAATGATATTAATCGAAAAATATAAAACAAGGAACGATGACAGACTCTTGTAAACGATCCAGTAATTACAATTAACAGGACCACTGAGACTAACAAAGATATTAATAAATTACCCAAAAATATTCTAATTGTTATCAAATATATTTCCCCATTTTAATAAATAAGTCGAGTCTATGATATTATGATCTAAATCAGTATTTATACTTTCAATATTTCAAACATTTTAAATAGCAACAAATCAGATCATATTTTTTATCTTTTTTATTATTTTTACACCACACTTTCACTTCGATGTTTGCATAAATAAAATTACAACCGTTTCTAGTGACACCAGTGATACATTAGTCTAATGGCCTACTCCATCTTATGTTACACCAGTGATACAAATTAAGTTAGTTTGGGTTTTAATTACTTTATACATGTAAGTACTCACCTGCATAAAGTAATTCAAAACATAAATAACTTAACTTGTATCACAGGTGTAACATACGATGGAGGGGGCCATTAGACTAATGTATCACTGGTGTTACAAGAAATGGTTGAAATGTTAAGTGAAGCAAATTTGTTACATTAAAATAAATGACGAGAATCATAGAAACAACCAAGATAATGTTAATTTCTACAATATATATTACTTTAAAGATATCTGGTCTTCCCCATTACAGGGCAAGTATAAAATATGTATCAACAATATCACAAATGAGGTAACTCCATTCAAATAGAATAGAGATTATCTCACTTGTGCTATTGTCGAGCCATATAATATATGCCGTTTCCTAAAAAACGTGTGGCTAAGTGTAAATTTGAAATATCAAAGTTGAATTTATATTAATAAATTGCGATACTGTTTTAAGTTGCACTGTATCAACAAATTATTCACCGCTTCCATAAAATTTCAATACTGTATACATATAACTAAACATTAATAAATCAATTAAATATTATAACTAGTGTATGTATAATTAAGATATGATACGTATAAAAAATTTTAGTTTGTAAAAAACTTTATTCTCCTCTAAATAATAATTAGCATTTTACCTGATATTCAATTTATCTAAACTCTATCTATCTTAACAATATAATTTTGATACATTTTTATACTTTATCCGACATTGGACCATAAATTCAAAATGAAAATGCTAAAAAAAGTTCAAGTAATTTTTTAGGAAGATAAAATGGTTATTTTTTCTGGTTGAAAAATCATATTTGACACTGGAAAATAACAGATTGGGGGTTTGCAGAATCATTAAAATTGAATCACTTTCAACAATAACTTTTTTCTTTCCAGTGACTTTCATAGTCCAGTATTCTTGCTTCGTTCAATTAATGTTGGATAAGCCTAATCAAATTTTTCAATGGTATGATCATCATTCAATTGTTCTCATCATTTTTTTTTCATACTATGAAAACTCTCATATCAATATTAAAGCTCATTTTTCTTCTATGGTTATTTTGATATAAGACAAAATAAAACATTTTTAAATTTCACAAAAACAAATTATTTTTGAAAATATGTTGATTTCATTTCTATTACATAATAAAAATATTGAATTTTGAGGCAAAACTGCCTCATTTATATTAAGGTCTAAACTTATTATAATTTTATGAACCTAGTTAATGAATAGCTCTATAATATTTACAGCATTTGGAAATAATTTCCCATCATTATTTAATTGATAAGATGGCAATGGCAGACAACTCTAGATTAAGAAAGTTTATCGAAGAATGAAGTAGCTAGAATTAAATATTGAAAAACAGTTTGAGACGAAGATTTTAAACATGTGTTCGTTTTTACAAGGTGATTAATGCTGCTATTCACTTGTTGATGTTGCCTTTACTTCAGTACAGTTTATTATGTTATAATTATAACAAAACATATAATACATGATAACATTATACAATACAATTAATACATAATAACATAATATAATACAATTAATATATTATAACATTATATAATAGTTTATGCATTAACATAATAAATAATGATTAATATATTGTAACATAATAAAATACTAATTATGCATTAACATAATAAAACATGATTAATATCTTACAACATAATAAAATATGATTAATATATTATAACATAATAGAATACGATTTATGGATTATAACATAGCAAAATATATAATACATTATAACATAATATAATTCGATTAATATATTATAAAATAATAAAATATATAATACATTAAAATATATAATACATTATAACATATAATACAATTTATGGATTATAACTTAATAAAATATAATTAATTTACTATAACATATAAATATATAATACATTATAACATAACAAAACAGAATTAATATGTTATAACATAATACAATATATAATACATTACAACATACTATAACACATAATACATTATAACATATAATACAACTTATGGATTATAACATAATAAAATATAATTAATTTACTATAACATAATAAATATATAATACATTATAACATAACAAAACAGAATTAATATGTTATAACAAAATACAATATATAATACATTACAACATACTATAACACAATACATTATAACATATTACAATAGAATGAATACATAATAAGATAACATAATTAGTACACTATAAAAAATATAATAGACAGTACATTATAACAAATATATAATACATCATAAAATACTATATTATAACAAAATTTGATGTATTTAAAAATAATAACATACATTTCTCTTTTGACTTGAGCTGTACTGTAGATTAATTAAACTTTTCCAAAATAGCAGCACCAACTTTACCTTAAATATTTTTCTATGAAGAAAACTGTTCAATGAAAGTGGATATAAAATTTTTAAATTTTGTAACAACGTGAAAGAAAATTATTATTACTTCAAATAAATATTTTTATTACCAAAAAAAAAATATTTTAAAGAAAAATTTTGATTTTTACATTCGCTTCATTATAATGATTGAAAATAGAATAAAAAATTGAACAGTATCCTTCAATGAAAAGAATTTGGCAATACATTTTAACGATATTTAACATTTTACAAACTTATTATTATTGTAATATGAATAACAATTATATAAACACTTTTAAACAAACAATGTATAAAAATGACCATCGACGTCATGTTTATTTTTTACAACATATTTTTATTTTTAATTCATGTTATTGTTTTGTTTATTTCAA
>JARUHE010313395.1:0-11876 GCA_031471125.1 Archaeomysis grebnitzkii | reverse complement strand
ATATAAAAAATACATTTTAATATGCATTAACAAAAAAAAATATAATGAAAAACTAAATAACATTTTTTAGTCCAGCAATTTTATGAAACATTAAATATGTCTGAACGTATTAAAATATTTCATGTGTAGAAGAAATTAAAATAAAAAGTTTATTTTTAATAGATTATCAACGGTGTTATTAATCATAAGTTATTCAATGAGTAATCTGTTTCCTCGTAAAGGGATTACGTAATCCATGCATGGAAACAGTTGATAAACTCCCAGGAGGAATTTTTTATTTTTTTAATAAAGATCAGTTGATTTCATTTATTTATTTATTTTTTTAATAAAGATTAGTTGATTTTCTTTATTTATTTCAATTTAGTTCAATTAAAGGTTCAAACTTTTCAATTCTAAATTCATAGAAATATTAAGTAAATTCTAAACGACAAAGGTTTTTCAATATTTATTTCAACAATATTTTTTTTATTTAGTAATCAAGGAATTGTATAAGTTATTTTTATTTATTTATTGTCTTTTGAAGATTTATATAAATTGTTTTAAATAAAATTACAGCTGAAGCAAAATTTAATATTTTGTTGTAACGATCAAGTTTAAAAATTATTAACATTAACACCAAATTTGGTAATTTTGATCACCTTAAAATATCCACAAAAGAATCTCGATATTACCCACTCATCCAAAAAATATTTTCAGTCAAGCTTTCTCCAAATCGATGGTTCTGCAGAGGAAATTCCTTCTTCGGATAACTGTGGTACTGCCCACATAGAGTAGGAGGTGCCCACTAATCGTGTCCCTAAATGGATGCATTATTGTGGGCTGAATTTCGTGGGGCCCACAAACCCACAGATCCGAGTTTCCTTCATTGTTTTATCGTTTGTTTTAACTGCATGGAAATTTGTTTTCAAAATAAACATTTGTTTTGATTGTTTTTGTTTTCATTTTTCACTTCCCAAGAATTCAAGGACACGCCCAATTTTGTTTTTGTTTTTATTCGAATAACATAAAATTTGTTGTGTTTACGGAAAATAAAATTTTTTAAACTTTTAGTTTAATTTAATTTGAAAAAATTGGCTTAACCACTTAAAGTTAATCCTTTAACGCCTGAATTATTATTACCCTAACATCTACAATAAAATTATATTTGCATTGAAAATAACCCCATGAATAAACTTATTGCTAATTTTGTACGAATTAAATTACTTTTGGCTAGACGTCTTTCATTATTGATTGGCTTAAATGATAAATAAGATATCATCAAAATAAAACATAACGATGAAAAAACAACTAACCAAAATTATGTTATACAGTTTTTGGTAAAACATATTTGGGTTTATATGCATATATTCAATGCATGTTGGTACAGGAAAAATAAAACTACATTTAATATATCTTTCATGATAAAGCACTAATTGGCATATTTATAAAAAAAAATTCATTTAATATAATGAAAAGCAAGCATTTGCAATTTTGTATGTAAACAAAATCTCAAAAACATTTTATAAAGACAGAAAATAATTTTTCTTCAAAGCCATTTAAGTAATTGTGCAAACGCCTCACATTGGAATGTCGTCGTTTGGTATCAACATTTTACACAATTTTATTGCAATGGAAAATTGAATCGAAATATTTTTTAGGAGGTAACTTTTTTATTTTATATGTATTGATTTATTTTTGAATGACGCATACCATTTAACACTGTGTAGTGTTTAAAAACAAGCATACATTCAAAATCATTGAGAAAATAAAATTTTAATTTTTTTTTAATTTTTACCGAAAAAAATAAATTCTTTGACGCTCATCCTCACTCGGGAATTTTTTTTCTTATAATTCTCTTTTGTTTTTGTATTTATTTGTTTATTTATTTATTCATTTTTTTTAATTGTGTGTTTATTTATTTGTTTATTTGTTTATTTATTTTCTTATTCATTTTTTTCTTGTGTGTTTATTTATTTATTCATTTTTTTAATTGTGTGTTTATGTATTTGTTTATTTATTTATTTATTTTCTTATTCATTTTTTTCTTGTGTGTTTATTTATTTATTCATTTTTTTAATTGTGGTTATTTATTTCTTTATTCTTTTATTTATTTTCTTATTCATTTTTTTATTGTGTGTTTATTTATCTGTTTATTCATTCATTTTTTTATTTGTGTGCTGATTTATTTTTTTTATTTGTTTGTTTGTTTATTTATTGGTTTTGTTTGTAACAATTTAACTAATAGCAAAAATTTAAACCACTATTGATGTTGTTGTTAAAAAATATTTGATTATTAGTATTATTATTAGTATATCATTGTTATAATAGTTTAGTTTTAATTTGATTGTGTTTTTATTTATATTAGTTGCATTAGAGTTATTTGTTAATATTATTATTACAGATATGGTATGATTGCTATTATTATTATTATTATTATTAATATTACTATTACAATTATGAAAGTTTTATTATTAGTATTACTATTAATATTATTATTACTGTTAACATCATTATTACAATTATGGTATTATCGTTATTGGCATTGTTAATATTACTATTACAGTTATGATATTACTATTGTTATTGCTATTACAGTTATGAAAGTATTATTATTATTTATTTGATAATATCTTGCAAGCTAACTCACTGATTTTGTTACTTATAATTACATAATGTTTCACCTGAGCATTTGACCATGTCGTTGAAATATAAAGTTAAAGAATTTATTAAAATTCAAAAACTTTTTAAGATTTTTAATTACATTTTTTAGATCTTATGGAAAGTATCATTAACTTTGTCATGCTTAAATATTTTGTATCAGCTTCTGAATATAATTACTTGTGGTTTATATTTCATTTATATTTTACTTTTATATTTCATTTATGTTTTACTTTTATATTTTATTTATGTTTTACTTTTATATTTCATTTATGTTTCACTTTTATATTTTATTTATTTTTTACTTTTATGTTTCATTCATGTTTTAGTTTTATGTTTCATTCATGTTTTGCTTTTATATTACAGTTATGTTTTACTTTTAATTTTATTTATGTTTTACTTTTACATTTTATTTTTGAATTCATATCAAACGCACGCTTGAGAAAGTTTTACTATTAACAATGTTATAAACAAAGGAATCGACCAATGATAAAGAAAGATAATTAGAAACGAAAGAACGAGACCTAAGAAGAAAAGAAAAATAATTAGAAAGGAAAGAAAGAGAATTAGAAAGGAATGAAAAATTATGTTTATAGCAAATGGAAAGAATGACAAACTTAATTAAATCTGAGAAGTTCAACCAATAAAAAATACATTGAAAACACTCGACTAACTCGTATGTCTAAGATAGTCAAAATCGATATCATTAATTTGACTAGCCTTTGTAATTGAATCAGAAGAAAATTGACTGAATCAACAAAAAATTATGCATTGTTAACAAAGGTTAGTCAATTTGATCATGTCAATTTTGACTGTCTTAGAAATAAAAGTTGGTCAAGTGTTCTCAGTGTACAACCTGCAAGCAAAGATTTTATATATGTATTTTTTTAATGTTTAAACATTTTTTATAAAATTTACTTTTTTTCTTTCCATTTAATGTATGAACATCATTTGTGTCTAAATAGTTACCATATTCGTAATTAATTAATGGCATCCTGTGATATATAAATGAAAAAAAATCTCCATAATAAGACCATTGTATTGTACACCGCATAATCGGACCAAACTAGATTTATACTAATTAGCAATTACTGGGAATTATAGTTTAAAAAATTACTTCTTGGGACCATAATTATCTTAATCATAGTGGTCTTAATGCACAGTGGTCTTTATATACAGTGGTCTTTATATACAGTGGTCTTTATACACAGTGGTCCTTTTACCTGGAATATGTTACACATACTATGTGATTTTATCCTTATTTATTGAAACTAAAATATATTTTATCATTATTATTGTAATTATTGATATATATAGTGGTGCATTTTTTAGTTATAAATGCACAATAAATGAAATTGTTTAATTTTTTGTAAAAAAATTACTTACCGATTATAAAAGATATTCATTCTCGTTTCTTTTTCTAAATAATATTTTGAAAATAATTTGTCTACTTTTGTAGCGGTTTAGTTCAAAATGACATTCAATAAATATATTTAAACATTTATTTTTTAAATGTTTGTTTTTATTTGTTTTTTGGAATTTATGTTTAAATATTGGATTAAGTTTTGTTTGTTAGTCCAATATTTGAATATTGTATTTTGCTGAGAGTTGATCTCATCTGCACAAACATCTGAGCCCAACATTTTTGATTGTTACTATTGTATATTTTTTTAATATAGTCATACATTAATATTTTTAAAGTATGTCACATAAAAATAATAAAAAGCAATCTATCTAAAAGTAATTGTTTGCAATATTTTCTTGCATGGAGAGTTTTTTTTAATTGGACCTTTTAACGCCTATAAGGACAAAACAGTGATGGTTGTAGGGTTATTTTCAATGCAAATATAATTGTATTTTAGACCTTAGGGTAATACTAGTTCAGGCGTTAAAGGGTTAACTTTAAGTGGTTAAGCCAGTATTGGTAGTTTATTTGCGTGGGGCCTAGAAAGCAAAATACGTTGGTGCTTGAGCGAATTTATTCCTATGCAACAAAGGTCATTTTCAATACTAACTTAAGCAGATTTTAATATTTACAGCAATAACGTGTCATCTAATCACAGGATTATTTATTTTATTTAGCAAAGACTTTGAACTTTCTAAAAAAATATTTTTTTTAAAAAAGGTCAACTTAAGTTTCTTTCAATAAAACTTTTTTCGGCAAGTTTTTCAAAAGGAAAAGCTTCTATACTTTCTAGTTTAGTGAAATATTTTACTATTTTGTTATACTTTTATTATTAATATAATTATTATACAAATTTTAACAAAACTTTATGATATTTAAGTGAAATTGAAATTATGTTTCAATAACTTAAATAATTTGATGTAAATTATTATAGAATAAAGAATATAACATAATTTATAATATACAATTATAATTGTACCAACAAGAAGTTACATAACATGTTTTGTCATTAAAACGAAGACATAATATTAAACATAACGTTTGTTAAGTAATGTAGAAAGTATATACGATATAACATTGCATATAGTATTAAAGAACAGAAAAGAAAATCTAGTTTTCACATGTGAACCAAATATAAGTTTGTTAATATTATTATCAAACAATTCAGTTCCATGTACACGCATTATAGATCGATAATTGTGTATACATACGTGCGTTTGTGTGAGCTTGCTTGCATATATCATTGTTTGTGTGAATAATTATTTTTGGTTATGCGCATGCGTGTTTGTGTATGTGTGTGTGTGCGTGTGTGTTTGTATATATATATAAATATATATATATATATATTTGTACTGCCATGTTTTTTTTATTAATTGTTTATATAAAATTGATTTTCTTAAAAATATTCTTTTAGTTTGATCAATATTAAATTAAATTTGTTTATTATTATAATGTTATTATTATTGTCCATAATAAGGGTTTTTCATGTAATTATTTGCATAACTTTGCATTGCTTTTTTCCCATTATTAATCATGTTAGTTGTCAATGTTAGATTTTATTTAATAATAATTAAATGCAAAAGTGACAATTATTCTTTTGTTTCGTCATTCTTAATGAAGTAAAAGTGTTTTTTTTAATCTAATTATAGTTTAGGTTTTACTAATACAATTATATTTATGTTGAATTTCACGAAATATAATGTTTATATGTGTTTGATATATTGACGGTAAAAACATTGAAACTATAATTCAATTTAAAAGTTCAAATTCAAATTGGGGATCAAAAACAGCACTAAAACGGCTAACAAATATCAACAGAGGTAGAAAACACAACGATAATTTCTGACTGGGAATACATTATAAACAGCCAAAAATATATGTAGTGTTACAACGCCTTTAAAACTTATGGATACTTGTTTTTTTTCTAATTTAATAAATAAAACTGTAAATTTATAAAAAAAAATAGTTTACATAGAATAAATATTTGAAATGAAAAATTGCCCGCCTGAATAATGATTATTATAAGCCCTAAAACACCTTAAATATATTATTGAAAATAACCCTAACTCACTCCTATGGACAATGCAATGTTGAATCATTCGTGAATGATGTAATAAAAGAAAAAAGTTTCAACAGAATCCCATAAGCAAGGGGGTGACTTACGACCTATTGTTTATTCTTGCCATTGTCTCCCATTCTCATCATAGTTTTCATCATTTTTTTCTTTCGTATTTACCTTTGTTTCGTTTTTTTTCTTTCGTATTTACTTATGTTTCTCTTTTTTACATTATTCAGTATTCTTATTATTGTAATTTCCATAATTTAATCGTTTTTTCAGTGTTTCCCTCTAAATAAGGATTGTCTTCAATGTTAACTATAACATATTTCAGTCTTCAAAGGATTAATAACATTAATGTTCAATAACTTATTGTTTGAGGTATAAAACAAAAAATACACATTAAAAACATTATAAGATATTTTAAAAGAGTATAAAACTTTTAAAAAATATTATAAAAGCGAAGATCTAAAGATTAAAAATGTATTTCAGTTCAACTGACCATTTTATTGGCTATATTGTATAAATTTATTTATGTTGTATGATATCAATTTTCAGTTATAATTATAAGGAACAAAACATTTGTACTTTTGAGTTTATAGATACAAAACATTAATAGTTAAAAGTAAATAAAAATCATTATAATTCTGTCTTTTTTTATATTTTCTGTTCTTCTAACAATAATTTCACAAAATAATATTACTCTTATAATTCTTTTGTATATTATTGAACAATTATAATTTTAAATAATAAACTAATATTTCCTATTTTTCCAGGTTGATTTGAGGAACTCACTAAAAACAGAAGCTGAAATTAACTGAAACTGGAACATCAAACTTGGTGTGCAATGCAAGGAAGATTTTTTTAGTTTCATGAGTTTAGTTTTCCAAAAAGTTTTGTTGTGACTAATATTTACAAGTTATAGTTCTCCCAAAAAGTTTTTTAAAAGTGTTTGTGAAAAATGTGAAATGTAGATTTTCAAGGAATGGTGACTGCTAGAACAGAATGCCAAGTGCGAGGCCAGCTGGTCCGCCCCACAATCGACAGCATGCCATTGTCCAAAGGACAGATTCTATTAAATCCGAGCGATCTGACAAGCGAGTATCTTTCAACAACGACGTCGGTGTAAAGCACATCCCCAGAGGAGAGAAGAACCAGGCCAAGCAGCTGCAAAAGCTCATAGTCAGTGACATAGACAAGGATGAGTGGGCAGCTTGTGCCTCTGTGAAGCGTGAACCACCACCACTATCCGCAGATGAGAAAGAAAAAGAAGCGACAGACTTAGTTAGGCTTCTGGATCACGTCAACTGCACTACCGGACCGCAATCACCGAAACCTTCCAAGTTCAACTCTCGTTCCTTGGATAGACTTGTGTACAAGAACAATAAAAATGATCAAATAAACAACACAAGAAACATTATTAATGGCAATGCTAAAAAGAACTCTTACGTAAGTAATAAGACTCTTCCTGTTACTAGAACAGCAAATAACATTGATAAGAAAACAAAGAGTGACGTGAACGAATCTCCGAAACCGATTCATGAAAATCAGTTCATCAATAACTATCGAAACCTAGTGAGGAGATCGCTATCTCCGCATTCATCTACAGATCCGTCTGATTTGGAATCGTATGATAAAAAATTCCCTGGATATAAATCTACGCCAGATCTGTCCAAAACTTTATACTACGATAACGAAGACGCTTACAACTATCATTATAATCAATTTTTAAACAATAATCAAAACAACGAACTTATTTTTAATTCAATTGATAATCTAAATAGTGATAGTTCCCCTCTCTCATTTTACAAGGATTCCTCCGGAAGTAAATCTCGAACCCCGACCTATAGATCAGCAGACAATCTTCTAGAACCTTCTTACTACATAGACAACGCCTTACCTGGGTACAAGTCAGTTGATAATCTGATCTCTCCAAAATATTCTAACATTGAAGATATTAATTCGTACAAAATGTCAGGCCAAGTAGGTTCGTACCGACCCAAAGTGGGAAATATTATAAAAAAGTTTAATTCTGATTCAGACAACCTTAGAGTAAGATCTCACTTGCTTGAGAGTTCCGGTGAACCCGATGTGTACAGGAATCATAACCAGAACAAGCCCTTCAGCTACATTGACCCGCCTTTGACTTCTGTTCAGGAAATCAGGAAGATATCGCCACCTCGTGATCTGAAACCGGTCGATACAATGTACGCCCAGGTGAATAAGCAAGATCGAAATTATAACTACATTAATAAAGAGAATTACAAAAATAATGAAGCCGAACATGAATATTCAGCAAAAATAATAATAACTGACGAAAGAGAAAAGAATCATTACAGAAATGATGATGATGACGCTTACGAAACATACCAGGTCCAAGATAATAAATTAACAAAAGTAAATAATTATGATGGCAAAAGACTTCAGCATGATTATGGTCTAAGAATGACCTCAGATGATTTGATAGATGAATATAAGAATTTGTCTTATAACAACATCAACATGTCATCTGTTGGGGTTCAGACAGACGCTTTGCCCAAACCACCCAACAGAACGAAAAGAACTAACAGAAGCCCGGCTGGGCGATCCCCTACCAGGGCACAATACTCTCAAGAAAAGGGAAACTTCAAAAATGACTTGGCATCTGCATCATTGGTAAGACAAATCAATCACGGGTTTGGACGAACTGATAGATCTCCATCACCTAAGATGAAATCTAGAAATTCCCGACAAGCACCGAGATCCGTTGTTCCTTTGCTCTCAGACACGTCGGACTCGGAAGCTGATTATCGGATTCGATCGGATCCCTTGGCTAAAATCCGTGACCAAGTCATGATAAGAGAAAAGTTACACGAGGATAGAGAAGCAGAAGAATTGGCTGAACGTGAAAACTACGAATACAATAGAAGACTCTCCTACAACCCAAATGAAATGAGGCCTTTGACTATCGATGAAGTAGATGCTCTGAGTTTAGAACTTGACGAGACAGGAAAGAAGTCACTTGTTGTTTCTAGGAGTACGGAAAAAAGTGAAACGTCACATAATAACATCAGCACTATGACGAAAGGCAGTACCAACTCTATCGCCAGAGAGAAATCAAACTCTGTCAGCAGAAATAACTCCACTGCAAAAAGCAACACAAATTCACTAAACAGAAATAATAGTCCTTCAAAAACCAACACAATAAATCGTAACAACACTTCTTCATTATCGAGATCAGTCAATCAAAAGACAGAACAAATAGAGAATAATATAAATGAAAGTCAAAACACACTCAAGAAAAATAAAGATCTGCGGTTTGAAAAAAGTCAAAAAGAGAAAAGTAGTTCTCCATCACGTTTGTTTTCTACGCTGGACAGACATCGTAAAAACAATTTAGAGAAAGAGAAAGCAGCGAAAGAAAAGAAAGAAGCAAAGGAAGCAAAGGAAGAAAAAGCGAAAGATAAAAAGAAGAAACGAATCAAAATAAAGTTTTTCTACGATCCCCGGCCCCAGGACAAACCCACAGAAGACCCACTGGCTCGTTTCACCGAATACAAAGGCACTTCTTCAGATGAGAAATCCTCCCCACGAAACAACATCAAAAGAACCGAGAGTAGGGAGAGAAACCGACGAGAGGACTCTCGATCCAGGTCCAGAGAACAGTTGGACCGAGTGAAAACCGTGAAGGACTTGAGAGATCACTCCAGGGACAGTAGATCGCAGAGATCCACACAAAGAGATGGTGGCAGATACGAGCGAGACTACTCAAGGGATCACACCCCAAGAAGAGATTCGAAGGATAGTCGACCACGATCAGGTCAAAGAGTCAGGTCCACAAGTGAGAGATCATCGGCTCAAGAAACAAGAGATGATCGTCGAACCAATTACGACTCTTACGAATACAAAAGAAGCATTGACAGAAGAGGTGATAAAAGCATTGACAGAAAGTACGATAAAAGCATAGACCGAAGAGAAGGAAGAAGCAGAGATAGGAGAGATGATAGAAACAGAGTTCCTATAAACGAGAGAAGTGTAGACAGAATAAATGAAAGAAGTGTAGACAGAATAAACGAGAAAAGTGTCGACAGAAACGAGAGAAGTGTAGACAGATTGAATGAGAGAAGTGTAGACAGATTGAATGAGAGAAGTGTAGACAGATTAAATGAGAGAAGTGTCGACAGAATAAACGAGAGAAGCGTCGACAGAGATGAAAGAAGCGTCGACAGAAAGGAAGAAAAAGGTCGACTAGACTCCTACACAAGTTACGACAAATCCTACTCCTCTAAATACAAAGACGACCGAGGCTACGACAAGAGGTACAGCGAGGACCACGTCGACGGCCGTGTTTCAACGGAGGACTACGAGGACTACGAGACTCGTGGCTCCCCCGATGGACGTCCCTCGAAGACGCTGAGCGAGAAGTACAAGAGCGCCACTTTGTACGACCCGGACCACGACAGGACCATGGACAATGCTAAGGACACCGACGTGAGTAAACACATTGGCAAGGCTGGCATATGGTTCGGTGTTTATCGTATTTATGGTATGGTACTTACCGTATTTACTGTACTTATCGTATTTACTGTACTTATGGTATGGTACTTACCGTATTTATGTTGCAGTACTTACTGTACTTATGTTATATCATGTACCGTATTTATCTTGCAGTACTTACTGTACTTATTTTATGGTACTTACCGTATTTATGTTGCAATACTTACTGTACTTATAGTATGGTACTTACCGTATTTATGTTGCAATACTTACTGTACTTATGGTATGGTACTTACCGTATTTATGTTGCAATACTTACTGTACTTATGGTATATCATTTACCGTATTTATGTTGCAATTCTTACTGTACTTATGGTATACCATTTACCGTATTTATGTTGCAATACTTATCATTTACCGTATTTATGGTACGGTGTCCAATATATTCATAGTACAGTACTTACTGTTTTTATGATATGGTGTTTATCATATTTATGGTACGATACTTACCGTATTTATAGTACGGTTTTTATGGCATTTATTGTTTGATGATTACTGTATTCTTGGCATGGTATTTACTTTATTTATGGAAAATATCAACACTGGTACCATACAGGCTCAAGTTAAGGTTCAATAAAACATATAATAAGATCAACGAATTCACACATGAAAATATTATGTAGCTTTGTACGGTAATATGTTGATATTGTTACCATAAATCCGTAAATAAAATACAGTATGATACCGTATGCTAACCTTGGTCACAAGACACCGCTGGATATTCTTTGGCGGTGCAATAACTTCTTAGATCTAAGGCGAATTTTCAGAAAACAAAATTGTTTAATCTGTTGAATATTGATGACGTCACAACTTTTTCCACCAATCATTGTAACTCATTCGTGTATAACCTGGCCACTGATTGGTTGAGAAAGCTGTGATGTCATTAGTAATACTAGAGCATTTTGGTTCTAAGAAACTCGCCATAGAAAACAATTTTAACCATTTGTGGATATAAATATAATGAATTCCTCTTACTATTAATCTAAATTCATCAGAGTTTGCTCTTCAAACTACATAAAGTCCTATCCAACATGATCATCCCGATCAAAATTTCGTCATATTTATGTCCCCATCATTATAGAGGTTGTATAAGTTTCATTAAATTTAGGCCACTTCGTAAATTATAAAATCTTGCTTCATACATTTATAGAATTTGTCTGAATATATTAATTTACCACAATGTATGTTAGAAACATTTAGATATAAACTTGCATGAGTATGGCTTAATTAGATTATGTTATA
>JARUHE010313384.1:0-11876 GCA_031471125.1 Archaeomysis grebnitzkii | reverse complement strand
ATTCCAAGAAAACAAAAGCTTGTTTCTTAGTTATGTGTGGACATCTAAAATCTAGACCTGTCGGCTCACGTGGTCACTCAATCTAGTACTAATTAGGCCAAACGTGGCTTCACTTTCCTAACGAACGGTCACGTCGCATTGGAAACACCGCTTCGTCAGTAAATTGAGAAAAAGTAACATTGGTTATGGTAAGCACTAGATCGAATAATCACATGCTGTCCACATTTCAGGTAGGAAATGCTTATTACACCCACTGTGTGGTCCATTAAGGCACGATTAAACTTTCAATTCTTATAAAAACAAAATTACTATCTTTCAAAAACAATACTATTGAAAAAAGTTAGTCTTTAAGTTGTATCTAAAACCAATTTCCACAACTTACCTCGGATTGGATTTTATATTATAAACGATTTTCATTAAGTTTAGGATTTTAATCGTATTACAACTTTAACGTAAACAGTGTTAGTAATGCTGCTCTTCAGATTTATTTTTACTTTTCCATTCAACTTAATTTATTGTGAAAATCAAATTTATGTTTTACACAACGTCATGGTCTGTATCGACGAACAATCTAAGGTTTCCCAAAACCATAAACACGTAATTCACCACAAAGTTTATTTAAATCTTATTTAGATCACGAAGATCCACATGGATTGCAGGCGGTCCTGTACTGACGATTTTAATGTTATTGTGCAGAAGGAAAATGGCGACAAGATGGATGAAAATCCTCACCAGATAAGAATGAATTTAGAATTATTTTGGGGTGCTAGTAACATAACATTAACATATTTCTTTGTTTGAAGTCTCATGGGGAAGGCGATACATGCAAAGCACTTTTTTATAACACCATGCTAGTCTTCAAATCTATTTTTATGGAACTAACAATTTTTGAAAAAGATTTTACATGAATTACAGACTTTGCTCTACGGACGGATGCCGATATGCGAATGAAATTATAAAGCTGAAGAAAAAACCCTAACTAGATTCTATTAAATTTTCGATTTTTCTTTACTAGTAATCATTTTTACCACGTTTTTAATCAAAGTCCGACCCTAATGGGAAAGACGACGAGTGCAAAGCAAACTCGTCGCTTTTCAACACCTGATTAGACTAATGTACCTACAAGCACAAGTAAAATCTAGGCATTGAAAGTTGTGTTTAAATATACATAATGTTTCTAAATTTATCTAATTGTTGAACACGATGCTGTTTATTATTAAACTAACACTTCTTTCATTTGTTTCCAATAATATTCTCTTAAAACTTTTAAACACAAAACATGACTTCTCATGAATTTGATGATAAATTGCCAATACCTAAAGTTAATGTATAGTATTTAAAGAAGTATAAATGTTTGGCAACCACGTTCTGCCTTTCATTGGCTTAAAATAAAACTTCTCTAACACTTCAAATGAGTAAAAAAAATCTTCAGTAACCTCTATGAAGAAGGGTAAATTATCAATTTTAATCAAAGCAAAATTTCCTGTAAAATTATTTTGAAAAAAAACGGCGGAAATTGTTCTACAAATTATCCCCGTCTAAAAAGCAACAACCAGGTCAGTTATAGAAGCTGGTCTTTTACCTTTCACCTTAATAAACCGTAAAGGAAAATTTCTACCTGGATTTGTATTAATTTTGAAGTTAGTTGTCTTAGATAATAACCTTACAAATGTTTTTTATTTAGATTGATGGATCAATCAAATATAAATATTTGTTTAGAGATTAGTTTATAAAGTTACTTCTTTTCAGTCTTGTTGGGCAGGAGAACGGCTTGAATGTTTGGCAATCCACACAAGATTATATTTAATTTTAGAACTATTTTTTGGAAAGAGTAATATTTCAACATTTATTTTATTTGGAGTTCGGTCATGAAGGATAAGGCTATGAAAACCTGGTACATCCACTGCTATTGATGGCAACATCATTCTAGTCTTCGGATGTATTTGAGGAATTCTCGCAAAATTACATCCATGTATCGCTGATGAGGGGGAAACAAAAATAAATAAATCCTAACCAGATACGATTCTGTTTTCGATTTCTTTTATTCTGGTAAATACACATTTAATAACGTTATTTTTACTCTGATTAGAGGTCCTAGTGGACAAGGTGATAAGCGAGGCACATTCGTAGTTTTTAGTGTGAAAGCCCTCCTAGTCCTAACCAGATAATGTCGCTTAACTTCATTGACAGTAATAACAATGTAAAAGATGTTTAAATTTACTAATAATGAGAATCTTGCCAAGCTTGCAATACTAATTTCAAACCACATTTAAACAAACAATAAGAATAAAAGTTACACACAGACATTAAAAAGAAAAAATTCCAACCGGATTCTATTTAATTAGAATTATTTTTTTTGTACTAGTAATCAATTTTTACTAATGGTTCTGGACTCGGGTGCTAACGAGTAAGGCGATGAAGGTAAGGCACATTCACAGGCATTGCTATCCACATCATCTTAGGCGTAATATTCAACATTGATGAAGTTTAAGATGTTTCGACAATAGAGATTCATTGAATGCTTGCATTTCATATCAATACAATTACAGTTCTCAGATTGGTATTATATAAATTTATTTACCTTTTAAAAACTCGTATTATAGGTCCGCAAATCTAAAAATATAAATTCAGTGTTGCGTGAAGTCTACAGATGAGAATTAGTAATACATTCCAATGAGGTTGGCATCTCTTCCTACAGTTAAAATATCATCGCCCACAAAAAGGAAGGCATACCTCACGTAATAAATTCCAATGAAATTGCCTCCTCAGTTAAGCCAGACACCATCCTTAAGAGGAAACCAAACACGTAATAAATTCCAATGAGGTTGGCATCTCTTCCCAGTTAAAATGTCCTTGCCTAAAAAAGGAACGCATACCTCACGTTATAAATTCCAATGAAGTTGCCTCTTTTCTTCAGTCAAGCCAGACACCATCCTTAAGAAGAAACCAAACACGTAATAAGTGTGATGGCGAGAGTCTTCAGCATGTTTCTGATAGGGATAGTTTTTATAATGGTCGTTAGGTTTTGTGCAAGTAAGTCTTAAGTCAAATGTTAGGCCGAAGATCGTTTGATCCTTGACCGTTGGCAGAAGTGTGCTGGTTAGTGTGCTACTATTGGAACATTGAAATAAAATGTTTAATTAAATTTAAAAATACAATTAGTATAGGCGAGAATACCCCTACAAGCAATTGTTAAACAAACTATTTTTTAGACTTCAAATAAATTTCCTATGAGCATGGTAAAGAAATTATATAAAGTAAAATAGCAAAGTAAAAACTAGGTCATTAAAACTAAAAAATTGAATGCACATTGTTGAGAATGACTATACAAGCAATTGTTTTAAACAGCCCTGTTGTAGAGCTTCAAATAAAAATACTGAATACTATCACTACTTTATCTCGTCAAGAGTATTAATTTTTCAAATTATTTTTTATTTAGGCCGAAGATCGTTTGATCCTTGACCGTTGGCAGAAGTGTGCTACTATTGAAACATTGAAATAAAATGTTCAATTATTTTTTTAAAAAACAGTTAATATAGGTGAGAATACCCCTACAAACTGTTAAAAACTATTTTTCAGACTTCAAATAAATCTTCTATGAGCATGGTAAAAAAAATTGTAAAAAATGTCATTAAAACAATGAAAAAAATGAATGCACATTGTTGAGAATGACTATACAAGCAATTGTTTTTAAGCAAACCCTGTTGTAGAGCTTCAAATAAAGTCAATACTGAATACTACAACTACTTTATATCGTCAATAGTATTAATATTTTTCAAATGATTTTTAATTTATGTATTTAATATATTTATATATATTATTTCAAAACCTAGTAATAGTATAAAAAAGCTTACAAATGGTCAAGGTGTTTTACTGAAACATGGCTCTAAGAATATATATCAACAAAAGTACCTCTTGCTATTCCATATATTAAAATTGGATCATGAAAGCAGGGATACATTTTGAAAACTAACCAAAACATAAATAAGCAGTTAACAAAACAGCTGAACAATTGCCTTCTTTGAAACTATTAGGCATGTTTTCGATTCTAACAGTTTCAAAATGAGAACTTAACTAATGCGTCATTCTTTTTGAAACTGTTTTAGAGAGCTCGGAAACACCCTCCTAGAAACATTTGAAATATAAGTCCTGTGTTTATGTAAACAAACTCAAATGAAACTTTACTTTCATTTTTTTTTAAATCAGTAAAGATTAATTTATGAAATTATGAATTTAATTTAGTAGTTCTATTAAAATAAAACAATATTTTAAGTTCTTAGTTGAATTATGAAGAAGCTGACGGCAACTGAAAAGTGGCCATAACTGATTGATTTTATTTTTCTCTATTATTTTTTTATAATTAGTTTATAACCTATGTATATATACATTTAACTTTTTTATTAACAATCTATAGAAATATTTAAACAAAATTAATCGCCTTTAGATAAGCAATATTTAATGCTTACATTTTCATTCTACGACATCCCCTCTAAACTACCTCCAGACCTTGTTTGTAAAATTTTGTTTCACAGTCTAAATATTTGTATTTTTTCACCTTCCAGGCAACTAGTCCTACAAGTTGCACGTCAAAAAAATCCAGAAAGTTAATTCACCTACTTCATTGTTAGGCCAGCTAAAAGTTAGGGTTAACATAGACATCATAGATTTTATAAAATTTACTCAACTGATGCAAGTTTGTTTGTTGATAACCTGTATATAACACCACATGTACATATGCTACTACTTCAAGCAATAGTATATGCAACAACATGTAATAATAAATTATTCAGATATAGAATTAGAGTAGTGCATGGATTTGAAAAATTGTTCCTGTTAGAACATAATTTTCTGAAAATGTTTATTTTTGTCGCCCAGAAATATTGGGGATTAAAAAACAAGCAACGCATATCCTTCTCTGTCAGACATTTAGAAAATTACCTGCTTTATTTGCCACTTTTACACCAGAGTTTGATAATGATCGAGGTAGTTTTACAGAACCAGATAATATCAAACGGGTGACGTGATAAAGTGGTTTGTGGAACTATTACCTTGATTGAAATGGATTCAAGTTTCTTATGTTGGGCTTGACCAAAACATTTTCCACCAATAACAAAGGTTGAAAGCTTTTGGTAAACCTTGGCTTAACAGTGGTGTACCACGATACTGCTCGTATGGTTTAATTTCTGCAACTATGCCACTTCTGCAAGTTCGAATCTACACCCAAGCTAAAAACAGTTGCCAATTTTATATCTAGAACTTCATTTCCATTACACTGATATCACGAGACAAATTTCGAACATCACCGAGACGAGTCACTAAAAAAACAGCCATGTCAATTTGTAGTAATTGTTAGGTTAAAGTAATTGAATATTTTGGTATTTTACTGAACAACTATCAGTTGCCAAGTTTATTGGACGTTGTTAATTATGCCTATAAGATCTGAATAATTAACATGTTGAACATCTCGTACTATATGACGTTTTGCTTGCAAGTCACAAATCGGGGTTGGCATCAATAATTAGCAAGGACATCTACAATGAACTTTATGGTTCACTTTTATCGAAACATTGACTTCAAACTGTACCAAAGAAAATATCAATCTAATCCTATCCCAAAATTTCAAAGTTACAAATTCCTGGTATTTGAACAGAAGGAGACATTTACAGGAGCCGAGAGATCACAAATCCTCAAATTGCATAATTTGAAGATCTGAATACAGTTTTTGAATTTCAATTCCAAAAGTTTTGATACGGAAGTTGTGGAATTTCTTAATAAAAGGAGACATGAAATTAAATGCATATCAAAAAATGTCTTGATCAAGCAAACAAAAGGTATTGGTGAAATTTCAAGAGACGTTTTTGAGGCAGTTTAAAAATAGTTTTTCAATTTTATTGTGGAATTGGTTTTAGTTGGGTATAAAAATAATTATGGTTTATATTATGAAAGTAATTGTAATTGTGATAAAAAGGAATAAATATAATCATATACTGAAAAGTGAATGTTTCAGTAAAAATAAATTCAAGCAGTTCAGAAATTTGCATATGTATCATTGCCATAGAGCACTAAGTAGGATTATATATTTTTTCGTTACTTTATTTAATTTTAAGTTTTAGTATTAGGTTTTCTTGTGATGATGTATTATTTATTATTTTTTGCTACGAATTATAGAATGGTTTCACAAAAATGTGTTGACCGTTTTTTTCTCACGTGTAAAATGTTTTATTTAATTATGGCGACTAAGGAGAGTTGCCAAGTTAGATTGTATTTGGGTGTAAATAGTAGGAATGTCTTTAAACCAACTTGTAAAGTGCGACAAGTACCCGTATAAATAAGAGTTGCCAGTCTCCAGTTTTGTAAATAAAGAAACTAAACAGTTTTAATTTCTTATACGAGAAAAGTAGGCGAAGCGCAGATATGAAGTAGATGCGATCCTTCCAGGAAGATTCAGTTGACAAACAGTTTGAACCTGACCGAGAAATGAATATGTCGGACGTGAAAAAAGAATGAATTTGGAAGTAACGTTGAACTTGCCCTCCCGTTTTCATCTTTTCTGAATGAAGGTTTCATTTTGCAAGAACTGTTATTGAATAAGTCTGACGTGAAGAAAGGAACAGGATTTTTGGGGATTATGAGACTCGAGCCTAACCAGAGAAAACTTTAATGAAGATTCATTACAGTTCGTTGCACTGGTTTGGCCCTCCTGACAACGTTTAATGTCCAATATGTTCCTTTCAGATGCCCGTAAATTATAATTTACTCTGGCTAACCCCCCTGATAATCTAAGATGATAGCCATTTTAATTTAATTTAGTTTGATAATTGTAAAATATTTGAATCTCCATTTCATCTAATAATTTTCATATTTCCCATTGGTTCGAGAAGACCAACTTTGTAATTTGGTTTTAATATTATTTAGTTCGATCTCGAATTGAGTGGTTGTCTTCGAGGATGTAGTAAGATCTATTTATTTTCTAAAACATTCTTATTTTATATGGTTTATTAATTCAGGGGTGGTCACGAGTTGAGCAGCTACTCTGTCGAGTTGGGAACTGTGAAGCTTGTAATTTCTACATTTGCGGGACATGGTTCCTTAAGAAGCGATAAGCAAAAAGCAAACTAGTAAGTTTGTGAAAATTTAGTTTCTTAATTATCTTCTGAATAAAGATCTTTGCATTGTTATCGTTTTTTAATCACCAGGTATAAATTTGTTCAGCAATAACGAACAACTTTCAAAATTTGAAGATTAGTTCATTTTCATGAAGAAAGACTTTTTCTTGATCAGTTTATTTACATATCAAACAATGAACCGACTATATCTGTAAGGACAGAAGTAATGTTAGTTCCACATAAAGCCTATAACAATATAATACACTATTTATAACAACATTATCAAAATATACATTTTATATCATTTAGATTAGTGTGTCCGTACACAGCCCTTCTTCTGTAGCTTTATCGTTTTTATACAGGGTCAATATTTTTTTATGAGGAGTCCATTTGCCTCTGTCAACAAATTCGTTGCCTGGCAATCTTCTCTCGCCAATACCTCTCAACGCAATCCCTCCACCTTCTCTTTGGCCTCCCCTGTAACTTTCTCAATAATTCAACCACTTTAGTTGTGCCTCCAATTCTTTCGTTTCTGATCCTATCACGCCTTGTAACTCCACACATGAACCTTAACATCCTCATTTCTGCCACACCCAGTTTAATCTTTCGCGCTTTTTTGATAGGCCAGGCTTCCGCTCCGTATGTCATTACTGGTTTTACCACGGTTTTGTACACAACCCTACAAGAATCAATAGAAGCCGTTTGCCACAGTCTAAGAATTCGAAGTAGATTTAATGGAAGAATGTGGATAAAAAGTAATAAAATTTAATAAAATACCTATTGATATGTTAAAACCTATAATCAAGCCTACATACAATTAAATTAAAAGTATAGACGATATATAAGCATTCAATTCATTGTCTAACGCTGACGATTGATTATATGGAGCTTGGCCCAAGTCTGGCACTGCAAACGCCGACGACAATCTGAATTTCTACGCCTATGTAGAGAGCTTCGCTACGCACACTAGACAATTATTAATTACCCTTCTAGTCAAATTTTATTCATAGAATAAAATCATGGCTTATATACGATAACCAAGCCAATACTATATTTAGAAAAAAGCTCGTTAACGTTTAACTTGATTTTAAATTTTATTTAATTTGTAAAAATATCAAGATCCGCAGAACAAGTGATTAATGGAAGCTACGAACAAATGTGGGTTCACATACTAGACATCTTTAAAACGCACAACAAAATAGTCTCTCGGATTAACTAGTAATCCACGAACCAAACTGCTCGCAACCATTCATTCAGTAACTTGAAATAAATTATATTGCACAAATGTCAATCAAAAATGGTGTTACAAAGTGAGAAAATATTTTATCAAAAATTTTCCTTAGAGACTATTTATGTGTATTCATTTCCAATCCATGGATGCATATAACAAAATAAAAAAAACTTTGTCCAAAAAAATTTTTAAGTTAAGTTGATGAAAAAATGTAGATAAAAAGTGATAAAATCAAATTAAAATACCTTGTAACATTAAAACCAATAACCAAGCAAATATGAAAATAAATAGTATAGATATATAAACATTCAAGTCATTGTCTAACGCCGACTACGAGGACAACATCCGAATCGCCACGCCTATGTAGAGCTTCGCTGCACACGCTCGACAAAAACTACAATAAGGTCGGGCAAGTGAAAAAAATCGGCTGTTTTTTTCATTTTAATAACATTTGATTGTCGAGATTACCAAAAGGGCTGTTTGCTAGTGTTTTCGACAAAATGACTACAGTGACAGGACATTATCAGCCTACTTAAAACTATGTTGGATTACACCATATACACTATTTTTTACACCATCGATGTTGATCTAGTTTCCCTGAATGTTAATTATATTTAAAAGGCATATGCAACTTGGTTTCGCCGATGTATATTATTTAGCATATCGAGTAAATTCAATGAAAACTACCCGGAATATATTTGATTGCCAGGTTAGGTTTCTATTACGTTATCTTCATAGGTTATTTAGTTTTGAATAAATTGCCTAATTGGTTTAAAACGGCAAACTGGTTAAACTTCTGCAATATTGTATTTAGTGTGTATTTCATACTTGGCTATTTCGTTTGATGGAATTTACTAGTGATTTGACTAACACTTAACATATTTAATTTCTTAATCTTGAAGTGTCCCGAATTACAAAGTTTAAATTTAATTTGAATTTTAGTTGATAATGGCTGATAAAATAAAATGTTTACAAACAGCCGAAAAGTCTATGAACTGATAAATATCTTTTGTTTTGTTTAGTCCGTTAAAACGGAGTTCGATCGAGTACGAATTATCTAGAAGTCAAATTCACAGCGAAGCATCAAATTTCTTAACCGGTTCTCACGCAGCGCTAGTTCGACCGATATTGGGCAATAATTGCAGTGGTCTAAATTGCCAAAATAGATCTTCCTAAATTTGATACCATTCAAGGTTGGGTTCTTATAACAATAGTGTGCCCTGCTGAAAGAATTTAACAATCTCTAAAGTTGGTTTATTTAAAGTGTCTTTTGGTAGGCGATCCATTAACAATTGTGAATAATCTTTCAGTGGAGAATAATAGTTGTGGTGTGGCAATGAGGTTCCTAAACTGCGATCGCCTGTTCACCGATATATGCAAGAACATAAAAACTTGCGCCTCCTGCGAGTATACATACTCTGGTAAAAAGCATCAATGTAACAAAATATTGCCATGTATGCTTTTCCAGATATGAACTTAAAAAACACCATATAGGCTATATTTAAGCTAAAAGATCTATTAGGACTTTGAAACCATCATAAACGACAACAATAAGTTTATTCCTGTTCTTCTAGCAAGCCACAAATTATGTAATGTGTTTTAGTGAAGCTAATGATTCAAATTGTTCAGGATGTACACATAGGAAAACAAAAATATTTAAATACAATACAGATACTAATGTTCGCAGTATTTGTGATAGGTTCAGATTATCTAATAGCTGTAGAAGATAATTGTAAGAATAAATACACGAATAGTTTTTCTATACCCGTTAATGCTCATAATGGAGGCAAGTTTGATTGCAATTTCATACTTTAAACTTTTCTTGAAAACTATTCTGATTTTTCAAGATGAAATACCTTATTAAGTACGAAAAAATTTAAGCTTAGGAATTAGCTCCCACATTATCTTTTTGGACAACATTAATTTGATACCTGGTAAATTAAGTAACTTACCCAAGACTTTAGGTTTTGACTTCGATTTAAGAAAAGGCGTTTTCCTTACAAATTTAGGACTTTAATTTAGATTATGTAGGTAGGTAATATTACAGACCTTTTCTATTTTGTTTACGCTAAAGAAAACGAAGACGAAAAATACGAGTTAACAAAACGTCAAAATTTTGCTAATAAACCCTTACTTTTTAAGAAGCGAGTTAGAAAACTATTTTGTCAATGACGTCCAGTTACTTGAAAAAGCATGAGAGACATTTAGGTCTTTAATTATTACAGAATTTAAACTTTATTTTCTCCAGACTTTAACCCCTGCCTCTCTAGCTAACGCTATTTTTAAAAAGATTACATGAAATCTTTAACTATACCTATTCTAGATAATAGAAAGATGTGAACTTCAAGTATCAGCTGAAACTTGGTTACATTTTCGCCGATAACTTGAGGGGGCGATATTCAATCTTTTACATCTTTTTTTTCAGAAAAAATAACTAAAACAAAAGATCATAAAATACTAGATTTTGATTGACATAATAATGAAACAAATATAGCGTGTTTGTTTCACGGCTGTTATTATCATGGGCATACCGAAGGCGGAAAGGCCAAATTTGTAATCGATGAGTCACCTATGCATTTAAATCAAAAACCAAGTCGAATGAAAAATTATAAAATATGCGTCTTAATTTAGTTACCATATGGGAATGACAGTTTCAAGAGTTAAAATACAACCCCCTTTGTAGTAACTTTATAAAACAGGCTATTAAAGCTGTAGGAAAAGCACACTTAAAACCTCAAGATTCTCTATATGGAGGAAACAATAGTCCTACACAGTTAAAATTTAATTGCGAAAATAATGAAGATCATATAAAGTACTATGATTTCACATGTCTGCCCTACAGTTCAACTAGATAGTAGTTTTCCTTTAGGCCCTCCAGCCGAGATTATAGGAAATGGATACTTACTTTGAACAATTTTAGCAACCCCAAAAATAGGGATGAATACTTTGGCCTCCTCTACTGTAACATACTCCCCTAGAAATTTGTTTCATCCGGTTCTACTCATAAGAGCGGAAAACAAAATGTTAGCTGTTCTTTGTTAAGCTTGTTCTATTGAAAAAACAAGGGCAAAATGTCAACATACGGAGGATGAAAGACTTTACAAAAAGTCTACACATCTGTAGAAGTATAGTATGCTTTAAGTTTAGGTTACAAGTTGATAAACCTATATGAAATCTGTAATTTTCAAAAAGATAAGCCCGACAGTGAAAATAGTCTGTTTAGAGGTTACACGAGATTGATTGATTAAATAGGTTTGGGCAAAGCCCGGTACTGCACCTGCAAGGTATTCAGCACCCAGGATGTTACACCAGAGCTGTAGTGAAAGGTAAAACTGAGGCTTCAGGGTATCCTCGGGATGTAAAATCTAATGAGGAATAAAATCTATATATAGACTAGTAATCCACGAACCGGACGGTTCAAATGTCTCGCGACGATTCATTCAGTAACTTAAAAAAAAATTATCTTTAAAAATGTCAAATAAATAAAAAAAGAAAAAAAAAGTCAAAATTATATAAATATAATTCCATTGCATTATATT
>JARUHE010313383.1:0-20546 GCA_031471125.1 Archaeomysis grebnitzkii | reverse complement strand
TTAGAAATTGGTTCCACATTAACTATTTTAACAATATAAATGATTTACCTGATTTTACCAACATCTCTGGACTAATAGTTCAAGAACAATCAAGTTGAAATACTATGACAGGCTTGTTATTCAACTTATTTTAAGTTTCACAAAAACTTTTGCAAAATATACTGAGAAATTGAACTGTCAAAATATCTTTGACACCCATATATAAAAAAGTTCTCACTCAAAATGAACATACTGTAGCTCATCTTGTAGGTTAGAGCTTTTTACAAGATACAAGGAAAATTTTCAACTCACCTGGACAATATTTTTTGAGATATAACCTAAAATAAGCAAAATATTCTCAAGACTATCCATTTATAGGGAGGAATTTTTGTTAAAAATACAAATTGTTCTAATGGTTTTTCGTATTTACATTTCTCAAGTATGCTAACTATTGTGCAGTGGAAAATTTTTGAAATGTCAATAAAGATTAGAGAAGAACATTTTTAATATCTATCTTGTGTAAAAACAATTTAGAATTAAGCTTAATTGTTTAATGGCAGATAGAGATTTGTTCCATTTGTTTTGAAAGAAAACCAGATATTTAATTAGAAAAACGTTATTATTAGCTCATAAGTATTGTAATTTTATGTTAAACGTTAACATCATTATTCAAAATTGTAATGGAAAATATAAAATTAGAGTTAATGAATGTTATATGATTGGTGAACGTCATTTTTATTGTACCTACATGTTCAGAGCTCTCAATGTGTTATATCAAAACATCCTTGAATTGGTTGAAAAAATATCGCCAGATTTCATTTTTGAAAATCAGCACCCTGCTTGACCCCAATGGATTTTTTCATTTGGGAAGTACTCAAGGACAAAGTTTATAGTTGAAACCCAAGAAGTGTCGGTGATGTGAAAAATTACATAAGGGATGCATTTCAAGAAATTAATACCCAAAGAGACTTGTGCAAAAACATTTGTTGAAGCGTTAAAGACAGACTTCAAAGATGTGTAAAATAAATTCAATTGTTTAATGTTAGATATATATATCTTAAATAATTATTTTCTAAAACTTGAATTTATTGAAATAACAACATTTTTATATTGCTTTGTTGAATCCAGAGCAATGCTTTCAGGTCTCTGCTATAAACATGTTTGAATTATTCTTGCCACTAAATGTTGTATGTTGGAAGATGCTTATAATAAATTATGTTTAAGTAATCATTTTTTGAATTTTTAGGACAGACATTTCTAAAAAAATTAAACTATAAATTAATTATTCAATTTTCATATTTTTTAAATACCCATGGCAGAATCATCTTATCTGTTGATCTTTATATTAATTCTGTTGGAGAGATAAATTAAAGAGCTTTTTTGTTTCAAATTTAATTATACACAAATCAATGTCTATCGAGCTTACATTTATTAAATTACAGATTTTTATAAATCTTCATAGGAAAAATGTATATATGAATTATTACTATGATTTCTTAAAAGTTGGTTACCTAATTTAGTTTCAATATCAATAATAATTTATATTCTTATGTTTTTCAGATAAAAATAATAATAATCTATGAAATAGTATTTAAGTTAGGCCTAAATTAGATACAGCATATGATAAATTCTGGGAAGGAATGTATGGATTTTTATCACCATGTTCCAATAAATATCTGTTTCTTGTAGATATTTTGCTAACTAATATATCATTGTATATATATTTGTTTGTTAAAGTGTGTATAGTATAAATAAATTCAAAAAATAAAAGTAAGGGATGGTACATTTAAAAATGCAAGTATATTTCCTTTATTTACACTATTATCCTTTAGTTAAAACAAATGACAATCGAGGCCTGTAGTTTCAGTAAGTTTTTTATTCCTTTACAATTTAAGTTAGCTGAACAATGAAGAATCTAAAACAGTAGCTAAAAACTTGATGAAATATTTTGTCAATGATTTTGAGGTCTGCCTTCCTGCAGAGTTAATCTAATTTTCAGAACTTATTAAGGCTGTAGACATCAGTGCTCAAGAACAATAAAGTTAATGCACAATTCTTGCAAGAAATTGTACAAATTCTGCAAGACATGCTTGCAGGGGAGTTAAAAATGTTACAGCTGTTAAATAAATAAATGTGCACCAAAAGTTTCCCCAATGTCCACATTGCTATCAATGACCACTACCAACTGTAGTGGAGAGCATTCCTTTTTTTAAGTTGAAAGGTATAAAAGATGAAGTACAATGGTACAGCAGCAACTCAGTCTACTATTTCTGATGATATAATTCATATGTTTGCCTAAAAATGCTTGTAGATGTCAATTTTGTTAAAATAAAATTAGTTTTATAAATTAAAAACAAATGTAGTAAAGTAGCAAGGCAAAATATTTTTTAAATCTAGAATAATTATTTTGCTGATAAAGGGTTATAAAAAACTCTGTAGGGGACACACTAAATTGTGTAGCCCAGGGCCCCCAATTCCCTAAATCCACCCCTGTCCATCCTGAATTTCATATTTACAAAACCTATAACTATATAAATATGAGTCACTATGAAACCTTAAAATCCTAGCCTAGGGCTTTAAATTTATTTTTTGTTGTAAAAATTGGAGTCTATGAAGGTATGTTTGACTCAACTTTTTTAAAGATGGAGATTGTACAGTTAGTTAAGACTCCATTATTCATGTAGTTTGAAGGGCGAGCTCTCATCACCTGAGAGCTACAGTTGCTACATTTCTGCCTGCAAATTTCTAAATTATATGTTTGTGGATATTGTAAATGATCTTTTGTATTTTCTGATAATAACTTTACATTTATTTCAGAAATGTCCGTGTCAAAAATTAGTACATTGAGGTTGCTATTGAAGGAACTGAAGAATTCAATGCCTCCTGATCAAAATGTAAAGAGTTTGGCATCATTCAATTACATTATGGATCAATACGAGAAAAATAAGACTACAGATGAACAGTATTGTAGAGCAAAAGAGGAAAGGGCATTTTTAGCAAAAACATATACCACTTACCTCACTTCAAGCAGAAAGTCAGTTACAAGTTTATTCTTTTTACTTATATTATTTATTAGTGAATCTGTTATAAAATAACAGAAATCAGGTGTTGTGATTACCTGTCTGTTTTGGGTGCTATATAACATGCACACCTTTCAATATTGTTTATACTCTTATTTGATTCTCTACAACAAAGTTTGTTTTATAATAATTACTTGTATGGGCATTTTCACTAATATGCACAAGTTATTTTTTCAATTTATTTAAATATATTTGATTTTAATAAAAAAATAGGTATTTTTTCAACATGGCCATCATTCTTGGTTAAAGTTTTTGACAAAGCTCCTTGTGAGTTTATTTGAAGTTTTACAACAAAGTTTGTTTAATAATTATTGCTTGTGTGGGGATCCTAACAATATGCATAATATTAATAATAATAATAATATTAATTATTATTATAGTAATAATAATAATTATTATTATTATTTTCCACTTTAATTGAATATTTTTTATTTCACTGAAAACACATTTTATGAACATAGTCAATTTTTTTGGTTAAAGTTTTTGATAAAGCTCACAATTAATAATAATTGTTTGTATGGCTATTGTTAACCATATGCACCACTTTTGTAAGTTTAATGGAAACAATTTTATTCTAATGAAAACATTTTTTTCTTAGGAACATAGCCACATTTATTGGTTAAACTCATTGTAAGTTTATTTCAAGTCTTGCAATAAGGTTTATTTAATTAATAATAATTGTTTATATGGATATTCTCAACACTATGCACTACTTGGTTTTTAATTTAATAGGTTTGATTTTAATTAAAAACATTTTTTTTTATCAAAAACTTCAACTCAAGAATATAGCTAAGCTCACTGGGAGTTTATTTGAACCTCTATAGCAAAGTTTGTTAAATAATTGTTTGTATGCGTATTCTCAATAAAATACACTACTTATTTAGTTTAATAGGACATTTTTTATTTTAGTAGAAAAATCCTTTTTCATTATTGCCATTTGTCTTGGTCAAAGTTATTTATTAAGCTTTTTGTCAATTAAATTAAGTTGTACAACAAATTTTGTTTGAAATAATTGTTTTTATGGATTTTGTCAGCAATATGCACGGCTCTTTTTTAAATTTAATTAAATACTATCAATTTAAAAAAAATAACATACTGGGTAATGTTTTTGATTATGTTTGTTGTCTATTTTATTGAAGCTCCAAGACACAGTAAATCAATCGGACAACATAACCACCAAGACCCCTAGGTCGACATACTAAACAACAATAGAGACTACTTCAAAAACAAACAATAAATATGGGGAGAAAACTTAACTAGTTGCTGGGGCCACAAAATAAACACCCACTAAAAACTTATCTTGACACACATTTTCATTACCCCCACACAAACAAAAATAACAACAGAAACATATAACACCTCAGATCCACAGTCATAGAACACTAACCAAACCACCAAGACTATCCCTAACCTATGGAAAACAGCAAAGACAATTCTCATCTCAAAACCCAACAAAGATCCCTTCACAGGCACTTAGTAGAGAGTAAATACCCATTTATCTTCTGTTCCCAGTAACAAAAATAATAGAAAAAATCATTTTCTCTTCTGTTACATCAAACATCCATCTCCCGTCTCACCATAATCGATTCAAACAACTACATTTCACCATCACAGGAATACACAAGATAAATAACATAATAACCACCAGCTTCAAGTTTTCAACCTACATGCACTATAGCAATAGTTTTAGCCATGTCAAAATCTTTCTTAAATTTACAGTCAATTACATCAAAGGAAAAAACACACAACCCAACAACCAAAACTCCCCACATAGAACCTTAACCCCCCCCCAAGGAGGTCTCCTGTGTCACCCCTACTATTCAACTTCTATATGCTAGACTTCCCAACCCTGCACATAATGTACACACAATCACATACTCAGACGACATTACAATTCTTTCCTCCCCATCAACCCACTCACAGCAGAAATACAAACATTACCTCCAACAAATGCACAGCTGAAGAGTAGACAACCAACTACCCCTAAATGCAAACAAAACCACCACTACACTTTTCACCGCCATTTCTGCAGAATACAACACACTTCTATCCATGTTTAAGGATCCAATATTTCTTTGCCTAACATTTGACCTAAAACCTACCTACACAAAATATATAAACAACACCGACCATAAACATATTGAAGACTCACCACCACACACTAAGAGAACCAAAGAAACCACTCACCACACAACCATCACACGGCCTATCATAGATTACACAAACACTATCTGGTGACCAATCAAACAAACACACGCTACACACTAGACACAAACATGTAGCATCTACACAATGAAACAAAAATCCTATCCATACAAATGCACCTAAAATAACATGCCTTACTTCTCAGACATACTGCCTAATGCCCAGACCACCTACCCACTCACTTACTCACTGCCAACAAAGCCCAGACATATGAAACAAACTATATTCGATAACAACAACAACAACAACCACTACACATCAAACATAGACACAACTCCTGAACACACCTCACACAAAACAATACAAGAAATACTAATAAACTACATGAACAACAGATAACCCCCAAACATCAATAGTAGTGAACAAACACTCCCATACAACACCCGCAGAACTGGCACAGCTCAGAACAAATAAATCTCCTTGACTACTTGAATACTTGACCAAAATAGCCCTTGACAAAGTTGGCACACCCAACTTCGCTCTATGCCACAACAAATACAACACCACACACCTATATAAATGCCCACATGTGTGGGTGGACCCAGCCCCATAGGCCGTATGAATGAACCCAATGGTAGTGATGTGGTTGCTTGCTCAATAGTTGGACCTGTTGGGATGGAGGCTCCAGCCTCTTAGTTGAGGAAAAAGTTGGGTCGACAACCACAACAGAGTTTGTTTATATGGATGTTCTTAAAACAATAAACACTGCTCTTAAGCTTAATGGTATGCTGTTTATTTTAGTGAAAAACAGGTTGTTATGATTAAACACTTGTGAACTGCTATGAAATTCCACAACAAAGTCTATTTAATAATAATTCATATGATTCTGGGTGCTTTTTTGGACGAGTTTTGGTGTGACCTGACATACCTCTAGTTATTTGTATTCATTATTATTTATTAGTATATTTGGTATGGTTGGAGTGCATGAAGAATCATCAAGTAGAGCAACCTATATGACAGGTAGAAAGTAGCTGATTAAACGATTGCACTCATTGCCATGGAAGCAAGTTTAAAATTGGTGTATGTTATTTAAAATACAACATTTATCTTTTTCAATCTAAAGTTTACAATTAAATTGTCAATAAAACAACATAATTTTTAATTTTTTTTATATTTGTTACATAAACTAGAGGTGAAGCTAAACATTTTAGTTATGTTACGGTTTTTCCATAAAATTTCTATATTGCTCCTATGTTATGTGAAGGATAAAAATTGAACTATTATCAAAATTATATTAAATTGAGTAATTATGAGAAAGTTAATTCTATTTTTATTCTGTGTCATTATCTGGATTATTTTTTTTATTATAGAATATTATACAGCACATTAGCTACAATGGCAAAGAGCGCTCTTGCCAACAGCATCTGGTGTTCCCAGACGGTCACCCATCCAAGTACTAACCAGACCCAACGTTGCTTAACTTCGCTGATCATACGGGAAGCGGTGTTTCAATGTGGCCAAGGCCGTTGACTTATCTGGATTAGACAAAGTGTTAATAATCAATAAATAACATAGATTTATAATCCGAAATACTACAACTGACATCTTAATTAAGTATAACTCCACTATAAATATAACAGGATTAGCCATTAAAATTACCTTGTCGTAAAATTAGCATGCACATCAATCAATCTTGATTTGTATTAGTATTTCAAGTTTTACAACAAAGTGTGTTTGCCATAATTTTTGTATAGTTATTATTAATAATAAGCACTGTTTTTTTAAATTTACATATATTAGAATATTCCTGTTTTGAAGAAAAAATTTTTTATGAACATAACCAAATTTCTTGGTTAAAGTTTTTGATTAAGCTCTTTCTGAATTTATTTGTTTGAAGATATATAGCAAAGTTAATTTTATTTGGATTTTTTTTAAAGTTGATGGAATGTTTTAGATTTTTTACGAACATAGCCATGTTTCTTGGTTAATGTTTTTTGATTAAACTCATTGGGAATTTATTTTAGCTCAACAACAAAGTTTGTTTATATGGATATTTTCAATAATTTGCACTATTTTTTTAAGTTTAACAAATTTTTTTTATTTAAAAAAAATACTTTTCTATGAACATAGCTAAATTTATTGGTTAGATTTTTTGATTAAGGTCATTGGGAATTTATTTGAAGCTCTACAACAACGTTTGCCCAATATTTGTTGACATGGATATTTTCAACAAAATACACTAATTCAAAAAATTAAATACATTTTTGTTACAACGATCTTTAATGAAAAGTCCGTTTTTAGGGATTTAGCTAAATATATTGGTTAAAGTTTTGGTTAAGTTCATTGGGAATTTGTTTAAAGATTTACAATAAAGCCTATTTAATATTAGTTCATATGTTACTTGTAGCTCTTCAGACAATCTTTCGTGTGACTTGTCATAGGTCATGTTTAAAAAGAAAGACAAATAAAGTTTTTATTGTTTATAGAGTTTGTAATAGTAATATATGTTGATTTTAATACACAACTCTATCTAGTCTATTAATTTCTTTTATATTTCTTACCTTTGGTTTTAATTTTTTTTTTATTATTGATGTTAAAATATAACACATTTTACATTGAAAATAATAAATCAATCAGTGAAGCATGATAACCAGTGTTGTGTATATCAATGTCTGAAATATTAAAGAAAAATTTTTTGAATAGTTAATTAGTATTTTTTGGTTATAAATTGTTTTTTTTACAGATATCAAGAGTTGTATTTTGAATACCATGGTAAAGGCGAAATAAGCATAAAGGATGCAGCTGGCATATGCGGGTTGAAGTTGCCAAACGATACCAAATAAAGTTTTTTTGGGAAATTCAGTTGTAGTTGTAAAATAATTTGTATTGTCTATATTTAAAATAAAGTTATTTTAAATAATTATTATTTTGTTTTATCATTTGTCTTTGTACGAATTATATTCTATAAATCTTTTTAAAAATTTTATGTTAATTGTGAAATCACTTCAAAAAACCTATAATATTCGATCTATGTAGTTGATGATGAGTTGTCAAATTGTAATTACATTATACACTACCTTGTTGCATATCATTAGATAATGGTAAATGATTGCACTGGTAAAGCTTAAAGTAGCCAAAAATCATGAAATTTATAGATAAGGCTACTTGTAGAGATTGTAAAAGTCTTCATCAAATATTAAATGTGACGGGGTCTTTAAACAATATTAATTATTTGTGTATTATAAACTTCGTTTAATCTTCATAAAATAATTCTTTAAAAGTTTTGTGTCAATTTCACTCGAATTCTATCTATTTTTCCAATATTTTTTTTTATAAAAGTCAAAAATTTAATTTATAAATAAGTTATTATTTGCTTATACTTGGTTGTGTACATATGCTTTAACATTTGAATGATATATTGTATGATTTATGCTTTCAAGAATATAGCTGGTAATGCAGTGCTGCTTACATGAACAAAATATTAAGATTAGTAAAGGAGAAGGTTATAGTATAAAAATATTAAAAGTATGATAAACTATATCAATATGATTAATATTGTTTCCAGCTATAAGACTTCATACAAACAATTCAAATATTTAACTCTTCGGCAAATAATAGTTTAGATGTTGGTTGTGGTCACTGTCCCATTCTAATGGATGTTACCGGCAGCAAATGAAAGAGTTACATAGTATAGCATTTTTGCCTGGTGTACTTCTGAAATTTATTTTTTTAGGGTATCCATCCTACAGATACCCTATTGCAATCGACATGTCGGTGTCTCGCGTTCACAGCTTAGGTGAATGTGAATGTTGAAGTTTTTCGTTTTTTATTTAAGTTTTTTTGTTGAACAAAGTTTATAGATAATGAGTTGAATAATAGCTTTTCTTAAATAAAAAAAATTCTATATTATTTTTTTTAAATGATGTTTAGCTCAAATGAACAACATTTACCTTCACCTCTTATAAAAATAGAAGTTTTTTTTTTAATTTACAATTTTTCTTGAATAATAACTTTGCTTAACAAATAAACAAGTTTCTGTAGGTTTTTTCCCTAAAAATTATGTTTTTTAGTGAACTTATATAAGAGGTGAAGACAAATTTTAAGTTTTTTTAGGAGTTCAATTAATCTGTCATTGAGGTTTTTGTCTTTTACTGAAAGTATGAAACTATTTGTTACCTCTGGTTGATGGATGCCCTATTATATCCAAACATTTAAAATTTATGAAGGTATTTTATTGTTTTGGAAAATTAGCTTGCAAAAATAAAACCTATCACAATTATTTCATCCAACCAAATGATTAAAATATAGCCTAATGGCGTCATTTCAGAAGTGAAAGGAAATAATATTAATATCTAATTTTATAGATTATTGGGATAATGTACGATGTTAGTTTTAATAAAATATTGATTAATATTTGAAAAAGAAAGAAGGGAGCCAGTTTAGTAAGGTTAATTTTTGAAAGAAACACTTTAATACAAAGCATTTTTGTCAGCAATAAGTAATACAAATATTTCTTGAATTGAGCTATCTCATCATCAACAATATGTAAAGCGTAAACTATTTTATATAATTTATACAAAATATACTAGCTCATAGGGATAAATATTAAGAGTAACCTTTTTAGGTTGTTACATTGGATGACTTATCAATAAGAAATAAGTATATATATTTAACTTCTTGTTATAGCATGTGAATGTTCTATAGTTCTAGCTGCAGCCCCTGTAGTTACATATAGTAATATTAGTACTAAGGGAGTTGTAAATGTTAATATCCAGTTAAAGATAAATTCAAGTTTCTATGGTGTTAACTGTTCCATACACCTTAAAAACTCGCCCATTTAAAGAATGAATGCATAAACCTAATACAGTAAAACTCCAGAAAAGGAGAATAATAAAAACGTAGAAAGTTCTACAATGTAGAATCATGAAATGGAGAAATCCTACAACATCCACATCATTTCTATGTACACAAAAAAACATGACTGTGTTAAAACGGTATGACTGGAACGGAGATTCTTCCTATAACGTGGAGAACATTTCGGTTTACGTTTCAGGAGTTTTACTGTATATTGGTAATAACAAACTAGATGTGTTTTATAGTGTTATGTAAATGACAGTATTGTTATGCTATCTCCTTACTGCACTTGTGCTGGGTGCAGCGCTGGGTATTGGCCCCTTCATTTATATAATCAATCATTTTTTACTGCACTTCATAAAAAAATAATTGATACACTAAGATGGTCGAAATTAAACAAAAAAAACTGTTTAGCCTTTTAGAGATTTTCTTCATGAATTTGTGAGAGATGCAGCTTGGCCTATTGTTAAATTGCTGAGCTGTTTCAGCTGTACTGATTTGAAATTATTAGTTGTTTGTTACTGTGCATTGCAGGATGGATTCTAAGAATAAATGTGTTAAAATCTACCTAAAGTGACTATATTATTTACATGCAGACTTATGTACTAGTACACCTCTTTTAAAAGTTTGCGGGCAGAAATGTGAATAGATATATTCAATTTCTGCCCTCAGGTGACCATAACTCGCTCATCAAGCTACGTGATCAATTAAATCTTATCCATTGTGCATTGTGCAATCCCCAAGAGCGACAATTGAATATATTTATTCACATTTTTATAGCAAACTTCTAAACTACAAGTTCATGGTAATTGTAAATAATCTTTGTAATACAATCTCAATCTGATATATTATATAATGAAATGTAGGACCTTCAGTCGGCCCTCCACCCTGCAAGTATTTGGCCTCTTTAAGCTGAGAGTATCGGAACTTGACTAATAGTAAACAAGTTACAAATTGTATAGCAGTCCAACATACTTTACAAAATTGGACAAATAAAAATCAGTATTCATTTTGAAATCCCCCTAAGAGAAGTCTCCTATATAGCTTAATAAAAGCATGCTTTCCCACTAAAGAAGTCAGCATAAATCAACACCGAACAAACTCTTCCACACAACATGCGCTGAAAAAATAAATCCTCACTCTTACTCGAATACTTTCACAAACTGCACCAGAAACACATCCCTCGCTAAACTCCTCTGTTCACATGCCCGCATGTGTGGACCGACATGGGCCCGGAAGCCCTTTGGACGGAAATGGCAGGGTTGCTGGTCCGATGGTTGAACCTACTGGGATATGGGCTGGATTCACCGACGTAAGGACTCCGTCTTAGCAACTGTCAAAATTTGATTTACAGTTGCAAAATGGACATAAGCTAGAGCATGATTCTCTTGAATGTAGAAGAAAATAACTTTGTTTTATTATTTATTAAGAACACAGTATAATAAACGACATGTATAGTCCTGTTCGTTCAACATTTCAACTCTCACTGAGAATAACTCCACTCAGAAGTGTAGAGTTGAGTTTTTGAATAACACGTGATTAAATGATTTTCATTTAAGTGCATCATGATTTAATCACATATTTTTTCTAAATAGATATACCTCAGAGTGTATACTATACACGTGTTAGCCTCATGTCCCCATCCCCAATCACCTTGATAAATACCCGCAGGATTCATTTATATTATCATTTATACCCTCAATTTTGTCAACAGAACACTAATGGCAAAATTTATGGAAGTGTTTGACTATATGTATTGATATAATGTACATATATTCTTACACTAAGCACTTAGTATATGCTAAATGGTCCAAGAAAAGTTTTACTAATTTCGTTTTAAGAATAAACTTTCTAATTGACAAAGAAGATCTTAAAACTGAACTAATAATATTATATTTTACTTGTCACCCACAGATTACACATTTTAAAGGAAACCAAATTGTAACCCAGATACCCGACTACCCTAATAAATTCAAAATTGTGGTAATCAAGGAAATTTTCTTATGCTGAAAAATAGATATGAAGAGATGCTGTCATGTCATGTATTAATTCTTGATAATACTCGATGTTAAGCTCTCCAGTGATCTTAACAGCTGGAAAAATATGGCAATGGTTTAATACTTAATCTTATAGTTAATCTAATACTAGTATTATTTTTCTTGATGCTATAACATTATAAGATTAGTGTTAGAATAATCATATGTTATAATAGACTTTATAACAAAATGTGTTATAATATACTTTTTATAACATAATTTACATAACAAACTATGTTATAATAGTCTTTCTATAAAAAAGTATGTTATAATAGACTTTATATAACAAAATATGTTATAATAGACTTTATATACCAAAATATGTTATAATAGACTTTATATAACAAAATATGTTATAATAGACCTTATATAACAAAATATGTTATAGTAGACTTTATATAACAAAATTTGTTATAATTGACTTTATGTAAAAAACTTTGTTTTAATAGACTTAATATAACAAAATGTGTTATAATAGACTTTATTTATCACAATATATTATAATATATTTTATATAACAAACCATGTTATGATAGCCTTTGTATAACAAAATGCGTTATAATAGACTTTATATAACAAAATTTGTTATAATAGACTTTCTATAACAAAATATGTTTTAATATACTTTATATAACAAAATATGTTATAATAGACTTTACATAGCAAAATATGTTATAATAGACTTTATATAGCAAACTATGTTATAATATACTTTATATAACAAACTATGTTATAATATACTTTATATAACAAAATATGTTATAATAGACTTTATATAACAAACTATGCTATAATATACTTTATATAACAAAATATGTTATACTAGACCTTATATAACAAAATATGTTATAATAGACTTTATATAACAAAATGTGTTATAATAGGACTTCTTATCCACATCAATTGAAGGGTACCCAAGGTTATGCAACTGACATATGGCACTTCTTTCCTACCCGGGGTAAGCTTAGCATGTGAGACTTAAGAGAAGACAGCCACGTTCAACTTCTCAATATGTTAGTTGGATTAGGATATTCTTATCCACTCATAATTGTTACAAAATTGCACAACAGCACAAATGAAGCAACCCACATTCAAATAACATCGAGTTCACCTTACTTGTGATATTTTTGCTCCATATACGGGAATAAATCTCTGCAAATTTTTGTTTTGAATAAAATAAAAATCCGTTAACAACAAAAATGCAGATCATCCTTCTTCGATAATTATCGCTTTGATCATCAAGTTTTACCTTCAAAAGTTCTCAATAAACTGAAAGACTTCTTCTTCCTTGTTTTTTTACTTTTTTTATGAATGGAATGCAAGGTTTACAAATGGTAACATTACCTTATTTTTATTACCGTATGTATATATGGTAACGATGCCAACAATTTATCATATCAATTTTGATTAAGATTTTCCTAACCATTTCCTTTATTTTTTATATAATTCTGTATGATAACATTAAAATGGTTTAATATGTTTAGTTGTTGTTTTCTACTTAAATTAAATTTCTCAATTTGGTAACTTTCTGAAAAGTCATGTTTTTGATAAAAATGATTTTAAATATACTTTAATCATTTTACGCAGTGATTGTAACCTATTAATCATCAAATAATTTGCTCAACTAGTGGTCACAAAACTGTTTTAATTTTATTATATATTCACTTTAAAAAATTGTTTTCATTTTTAAAAAAAATAATTTTTGAGGCCCACGCAATAGAAGAATTACATTTGCTTTTGAGAGAGATTCAATCTATCCTAAAACCATTTCAGCTTTTTCAAAAAGTTATGTGTGAAAAAAAAACATTTTATATCCCAGTTTTGAAATATTGAATAAAGTTAATTGTGTGAAATATAAAAAAAAGTTTTATAAAAATTGTCTTCACTACAGCAACAGTCCTTACTTTCTCTTTGCTCTTGGTTTAGTGTTTGAAAAATAGTTTGTTCCCACAATAAAAAATAATTTGTTCCCACAATAAAAAATAGTTTGTTCTCACAATAAAAAAATAGTTTGTTCCCACAATAAAAAGTAGTTTGTTCTCACAATAAAAAAAGAGTTTGTTCCCACAATAAAAAATAGTTTATTCCCACAATAAGAAAATAATTTTTTCCCAATACAAAAAAAGAGTTTGTTCTCACAATAAAAAAAAAGTTTGTTCTTACAATAAAGAAGAAGAAATTGTTCTCACAATAAAAAAAAGAGTTTGCTCCCACTACAAAAAAGAGTTTTATTCTCATAATAAATAAAGAATTTTCCCTACAACAAAAAAGAGTGTGTTCCTATAATAATAATGGTTTGTTATCGTAATGAAAAAGGGTTTGTTCCCACAACAAAAATGAGTTTGTTTCCAAAATAAAAAAGTTTGTTCCCACATTAAAAAAAATATTTCCACAGTAAATTAAAAGAATTTCTTCCTACAATAAAAAAGGGTTTGGTCCCAAACAAAAAAAGTTTGTTCCCACAATAAAAAAATTGTTTCCACAGTAAATAAAAAGAGTTTCTTCCTACAATAAAAAAAATGTTTGCTTCCACAATTAAAAAGCATGTGTTTCCATAATAAAAAATGGGTTGTTCCCACAATTGAAAATAATTGTTCCCACAATAAAAAAGAGTTTGCTTACAAAATAAAAAGAGTGTGTTCCCACAATAAAAAAACGTGTGTTCCCATAATAATAATTTTAAGTTGCGTCCTCAAATCAATTTTATCGGAAAAAGTTGAAAATAATGACAACAAAATGACGTCACTTTTTATCTACAATACAACTTGAAAATTTTCAAAATAATGTCAGCTCTTTTTTAAACACACATTAATATTATAACAATTATTACCTTGTTTCTTTTTCAAATGTTGATTAATGCTTTATTAAAACTAATATCACACACCTTTTTAATATTTACTTTCAAATTAGTCTATATCTTGTGAACATATAGATTTTTGTTCTTTATAATTTATTATTTGTACCTTGTTCTACGAAGGATCATGTTCTTGCCCACCAGGCACTAGCATCTCAAACGGCTGCTTTTCATTGAAAACATTGTAAAGAAGTCGCTTCTTATGATATTATATAATATGATTAATGTTTCCACAATAAAAAAATTTGTTCCTACAATAAAAAAAACGTTTGTTCCAACAATGAAAAAACGTTTGTTCCAACAATGAAAAAAGTTTGTTCCCACAATAGAAAAAAGTTTGTTTCCACAGTAAATAAAAAGAGTTTGTTCCCACAATAAAAAAGAGTTTGTTCCCACAATAAAAAAGAGTTTGTTTCCACAATAAAAAAAGAGTGTTCCCACAATAAAAAAATGCTTCCACAATAAAAAAAAAGAGTTTGTCCCCACTATAAACAACCAAGTGTTCCTATAATAAAAAAGGGTCTGTCCCACAATAAAAAAGTGTTTGCTTCCACAATAAAAAAGAGTGTTCCCACAATAAAAAAATGTTTCCACAATAAAAAAAAGAGTTTGTCCCCACTATAAACAACCAAATGTTCCTATAATAAAAAGGGTCTGTTCCCACAATAAAAAAAGTGTTTGCTTCCACAATAAAAAAAAGAGTGTTCCCACAATAAAAAAAAATGCGTCCACAATAAAAAAAGAGTTTGTCCCCACAATAGAAAAAAGTTTGTTTCCACAGTAAATAAAAAGAGTTTGTTCCCACAATAAAAGAAGTTTGTTCCCACAATTTGAAAAAAAAAATTTCAACAATAAATAAAAATAGTTTACTCCTACAACAAAAAAAATGATTGCTTCCACAATAAAAAATAGTTTGTTCCCATAATAAACATGAGTTTGTTCCCACAATCAAAAGAGTTTGTTCCCACAATAAAAAAAAGTTTGTTCTCACAATAAAAATAGTTTGTTCCCACAACAAAAAAGAGTTTGTTCCCATAATGAAAAAGGGGGTTGATCCCATAATAAAAAAGTGTTTATTCCCACAATAAAAAAAATAGTTTTCCCACAATAAAAAAAAAGTTTATTCCCACAATGAACAAAAAAATGTTCCCATAGTAAAAAAGAGTCTGTTCCCACAATAAAAAAAAGAGTTTGTTTCCACAATAAAAAAAGAGTTTGTTTCCACAATAAAAAAAGAGTGTTCCCACAATAAAAAAAAATCTTTCCACAATAAAAAAAAGAGTTTGTCCTCACAATAAGCAAACAAGTGTTCCCATAGAAAAAATGGTTTGTTCCCGCAATATAAAAATAGTTTGTTTCCACAATAAACAAAAGAGTGTTCCCATAATAAAAAGGACCTGTTCCCACAACATAAAAATGTTTACTTCCCACAATAAAAAAAAGTTGTTCCCACAATAAAAAAAGGAGTTTGTTCCCACAAAAAAAAATTGTTTCAACAATAAATAAAAACAGTTTATCTCCACAATAGAAAAGTTAGTTCCAAAATAAGGGTTGTTTTACTAATAACATTCCATCAATAAACCCACACAGTTGGCCCCGGACAGGTTTAATTAAAGATTCGAGGTCTGTCATGAAGAAAAACTTACCAAGCGTAGCCAAGATTCAAAGAAAATAATGTAATCAAAACTGTCATAAATCTATGTTTTCATAAATAAATACCCCAAAAAAACTTTTTGATTTCATATTGGAAGTCTTAAAAACAAATAGTTTTGGAAACCCAGACATTAACCACCCATCAATGATATTTTCAGAACTCAGATGATCAGACATGAAGACCTCTATCCTCAAGCCTCATGAACAATACAATAAACTGTTATGTAATTAAAAAATTGAATTTGTACTTTTATACAATATCATTGAAAGGCCGCTGTGTTGGACATGGTTTATTGGGCCGCTATAAGATAATAACCTAATTTTAGTGTATTGTCTGCAATATGTTCATTTTGTTATAAAAAAAAGATCCTATGATGCTACTTTACTTCAAAAAAGTTTACATTATACTCTTAAAATGAGCTGAATTAGTTAAGAATCAACTTGTGTCAAGAAAGATTCAACGTTCCGTGATGACATCTCAGGATGACCTGCCTCACGAAGCTGTGCCTTAAAAAAGCTCAAACCGAGCCTCACACAAGCTCAAAGTCTTCAACCACCAAAGAAGAAATCTTAGGAGCGAGGAAACTTCCATCGAGATGTCGGACTACTTTTTTGTGATGCAAAAATCAACAATCGAAGCCTTACGTAAAGCTTCAAGAACATCATGTTGTTAATTATGTAAAAAAATGCTAAACTTTAAACAGTTAAATGTATTTTTGAATAAAATTTTCTAAACAACAGCTTTGCTTCAATCTCTGAGGGGTCCCAATGAACTAAAAACGAAGCTCCGAGGCTTTGAATTCTTATTATTATTACTTATTATCATTGTTCGTTTATTAGGGGAAGAAAACACTGAACGATTGAGGCGAAGAGTTGGAATAAATTTAAATGTATGCTTACTGAAACATTACTCAGATGTTAAAAGGAAAAACAAGTTTTAAACAAAAATGTTTGCCAATATTTTATTTTCATACAGTATACATTTAACAAAACTCGTTACTTAAGCTTTAAAAACTTGTATGGTGAAAGAAATATAAAAAATATTGATAGAAGGAAAAATTTTTAAAGAATTGAAATAAATATGTATAAATAACTGAATATCTGAAGATAAATATCTCTGAATGAATAAATTGAACGTATTCAAAAAGAATTATTTTATTCTTCAATTTAACAAACTTGACATTGTGATACAGTTGCTTAGTTATTTAACATTCTTGTACTGTAGTATATCACTCTGTTCAATCAGGAGTTTCTCCTTGAAACTATCTTTCTTTCATTTGATTATCTATTTTTTTACTTATTGATTAAGGAAAAAATAATTACTCAATGTCTGTTTGAATTTTCTGCTGACATCATTTCGACAATTGCTTGTATAGTTTAACCGCTAAAAGTTTTATGTATTTTATATATTAAATAAATTACAAATGAAATATTTATTAAAATGTGTATACTGTTTTGAATCAAAGTTAATATTTATATATTTAATATAATCTATAAAACAATTACTACAATTATTTTTTTAAATATTTGTGTCGAAATAAATAAAAAATAATTATATTTTATTTAATCCCACCAAAATATAACAAGTTATTTTTTTATTTATAATTTGAACAAAAAAACTTTTTTTCTCCCCTAGCAACCAATTTAACTAAATGTATTATTTACAGTAAAAAGAACAATTACAAAAACTTTAAATCTTTTCCATCAATTAAAATAATTTGTTAATATTCAACTCATAAGCCTGCAAGAATATTCTTTGTTTTTGAGAGGCAAAAGATGCCAAATGCTATGGACGTATTTGCTTCTCATCCATCCAATTATTGTTGAGAAAATACATCGGAAGTGATTTTTGGTTGACAATTAGATTTAATCTTTGACTATTCAGGATTACATAAATGTTGTGATTCAATCATCAAGGTTCTTCATTATGCATTCAATTTAATTTATACGTTGTTTAATTTTTCACATTATACAATAAATAATATACCTTATACATTATGCGTAATAAAATATACTTTATATTTTATACATTACTAGGAGGGCTTAGTTTCCAAAATCCTTAACAAAAAAAACCATGGGTACATAAATTGTATTATTTACGTTACACATTACACATCATACGTTACACATCATACATTATGCATTAAACATTATGCATTACACACTATTCATAATTTATCATACATTATACATTACACACTATTCATCATTTATCATACATTATACATTACACACTATTCATCATTTATCATACATTATACATTATTTATTATAAATTATACACCATACATTATACATTATACTTCTCTTCTTCGTCAGCTTATTAGTTCATTTATTATATGGGTCACTGTTTTGATGAATCACCGCCAAAAACATTATAAATTATAAATTATCCAATAAACACACATTATAAGTTGTACATTATACACATATTATACATTATACATGAGACATTACACATTATACATTAAACAGTATATATTCTACATTGTAAATTACACATTACAGATTATATATTATACATTTCTCATTATACATTATACATTGTGCATTATACATTACGCATTCATTATAAACTATACATAATACATGACACATTATACATTACCCAGTATACCTTATACATTGCACATTATACATTATACTATATTATACATTATACATTGCACATTATACATTATTGCATATAAAATGTACGTTATACATTATATATTATAAACTATTCATTATACATTTATACATTTATACATTTATACGCTTATACATTATACATTTATACATTATACATTTTTTATGATCAATACTATAAAAATGTAATTAACTTTTACATTCGAATGAAAAATAGCTTTTAATTGCTCAAAACAGTGTTCTTTATCAATGTGTAAACACATATAATCAAGGCTAACATATGGACTCCTTACTTTATTCTATTTATCTGAAAATGACTCTATCGTTTTCAAATTTATTTATTTTACCTTATTGTATATTATACACAACTATAACATAAAATGGTATGGTAATGTTTTTGCTTTGGTACTATAATTGCATACAAAACTGTAACATAAAATAGTATGATAATATGTTTGCTTTGATACTATAATTGCATAAAAAACTGTAACATAAAATGGTATGATAATATGTTTGCTTTGGTACTATAATTGCATACAAAACTGTAGCATAAAATGGTATGATAATATATTTTCTTTGGTACTATAATTGCATACAAAACTGTAACATAAAATGGTATGATAATATGTTTGCTTTGGTACTATAATTGCATAAAAAACTGTAACATAAAATAGTATGATAATATGTTTGCTTTGGTACTATAATTGCATAAAATACAATATCTGAGATGGAAAAAATTCAAAATATTGTTATCAAAACATTAAGTTGTTGCACAATACTTGTGAACAATTCTTAGGCTAAGAACTTCACCAACAACATCAATTAATAAGAATCTCTTTGCTTCACTTGCGATTCACAATAAAACAAAGATAAATTTAACTCAAAAACCTTACCCTAATAAAGCGTTGGACTTGACCATTCAATATTCAATGAAGCAAACAGAAAAGTTGAACAAACTTTAATTCACATAAAAATATAAATTATTTAAAATCGATAATAATTTTGTGCAACAAAGGACACAACCAATTGAATGTATGTCTAGAAAAAATACGATTCATGAGAAGAAGATGAAGTAGAAATTAATGTAATTTAACATACCAATATCCAAACCTAATCTGTAAGGAAACAAGGAATTGCATCTCTGTATTTTCAATAGTTGCATGATAAACATTCATAAGATCGATTTGCTTTATTTATGTGCATGAATTGAGTGATTTTTTAATTATTATTCCAAGCAATGTGGTAGTGTGCATATATATATACATAAACATATATATATGTATATATATATATATACATAAACATATATATATGTAT
>JARUHE010313372.1:0-11877 GCA_031471125.1 Archaeomysis grebnitzkii | reverse complement strand
GCTTGAAGGCAGACACGTTGATATATATATATATATATATATATATGTAGTAAATATACGTGAACAAAATATTTAAATGAATATATTGAAAAATATGGAAAAAATATAATGTTTTAAACTTAATAATTTGGAAAACATTAAGAAGTATATGGGCAATCAAACAGCTGTGGTCATTAATTGTAAAAGATGCGAACAAAAATATCGCAAAAATATCTCGATTGTTTTCAAATTATTTTGAAATTGATATTTGATGATTATAGTTGGTCAAGTGAGTCCTAAATTAACCGAAATGGTTTTCTTGACATATTAAAACCTTTTATTTCTCAACAGATAACAATTTGGGGTTTCTGGTCTTTAGCAATTACGAAATTGTACCAAAGAATGTTTTCCTTTGTTTTTTAATTTGAGCAACTCTGTGTTGTGTTTATATTATTATAAAATACTTTATGTTTACAACCGAATAAGATACAATTTTAGTTCTAGAACGTATACAGTTTTATTACAGGATCATATAAAACTTTAATACTAGATTGTAAACGATATTAGTACTAGATTTTATGCAGTTGTATTAAATATAATATACAGTATCAATGTTTTAGGGTAATTATATATGAAAGAAGGGGAGTTGATGATTGTCCTTCTGTGATGAAGAGACAAGCTAAAGGAACCAAATTGGTTCAAGGGCCTGCACTGAACAACTGAACAACAACATATATGAAAGCGTAAGTCTATATAATGTTATATAATTTTGTTATAATGGAAATGTCTTAATACTTGCAAATAGTTTTTAGATTCAAACATAAATAAACTTGAAGATAAAAATGTGAAGGTTATTTTTCTTATGAATGCACATGGCTAAAAGAATCAAAATAAGTTGTAATTAGGGTTATTGCACAATCACTGACCGTTTGATAGTAACCGACTCCCTAAGCTTAAGTCTATGCAGTTGGATTATAGCGTGTTCCAATTAGCATTAGGGGGTTGGCAATTACAAAACGGTTGGCAATCGTTCTGTAAATAGCCTTTATTGAAACTTGCTCTATAGCATACTATAAGAAAAATAATTTTAAAAAATCGACTTTCTAGCTGCTATAGAGAAGATTGCCTATGCTTTCAAAAAATATCAAATTTGTTTGAATTAACCAGTGTAGTTGTAAGGTATAACCAAGGATGTGCAACTGTAGTGTCAGTACACACACACACACACACAAATACAACTAAATTCCCAATTGCAACTCCGACTCTGACTCCTAGATTTCTAACTATTTAACTCTGACTCCGATTCCTAATATGTTAGGGGCTTCGACTCCAATTCCTGCATTTAAATACTAGTGTGTACTTTGTACACTGTACAACTATTAACATTTAGCTACAGTCGAGTTTCATCACTACCAAGTGAATCATACAAAATATTTGTAGGGAATCATACTACTAACCTGACAAACTTAATACGAAAGTTTGTTATAAGGCACACACGACATAAGTTTGTGACAAACTTGATCCGAACGTGTGTTATAAGGTACATGGGTGACACAGGTTTGAGGGGAAATACGAATTTTACTGATCATTGTTGGTATCCAATGAAATCCAATATCGAACGTTTCAAATATTCCATTACAATCAATTAGTGAAAACTGATGTGGAGGACCTACCTCAACGTTTCTTTCATCGAACCAAACAACTTTAGCCCAATCATCATCCGTCCAATCGTCATGCTCTTTGCCCAAAACAATTACTTCTTCTTATTCACATTCGACAGCCGCGGTTTCTTTCTAGCCTTGCATCTTTTGAAGCCAACTTCTAACAATTTTCTTCTCAATGTGCGTCTTAGCAGCTCTTTGTATATTGCTGCTCGGAATTCAGCAGCTACATCAGAAGAGTTTTTCCTACCGGCCAGACGTGTGAATTTTCAGCAATTTGTGTTCTCTCAGAGTTATAAACTTTTTGCAACCTTAACCATCACGGCTTGTAAAAGAATTAGTCTCAGTGTACTATCTCTTAATGTTTGTGTGGACACCGTTTCTTGAGCAGTTTATTTTTCTTGCAATTTTGACTTGGAATAATCTCCCTCTTTCAAAGTGCAATGCTTTGAGCTCTATAAGTTTCAGGAATCAGTTTCTTCGGATACATTTTCAACAAACATTTATCACTTGTCACAAGTTAATGATAACATAATCACCGAAAAAAAATAGAAATAAACATTATTGTTACAAATTGAAGGTAAACTTAGAATTTTTCACCTATGACAACTTAATCTCCAATTTGAAAAGACGCAAACAACTGTTGTAAAAACAAAATGAGGGCACATCATATATAAGTTATTGATAGAATATACGCAATAATGTTTATTTGTATTATACCAAATAAGAATGCCCTGGAGGAAGTGCATTCACCGTTATGACTGATTTTCTTGATAATTCAGGGTAAGTTTCGAAAAACTCATGCCATGGCATTTTACATGGCATTTAATTTTAAGCGTCTTCGCTTCACCTTTTCATTTTAACTATTTTTCAAAACTTAACTCATCGTTGCTGGAAGAAGAAGACTTATTTTTAATTCCAGCAACATCTTCTTGAATGCCATAGAATAAAGCAATTGCTGCTCAACTGATGGTTGTAATAATCCTTTCATTCTAATTTACAGGGCATTCAAAGCTGTCTTTGCTTAATTAATTAGTTGTTCACTTAACATAATTCAGTTACTTGGACCAAGCCATACAGCAGCTAGTAATATCTCATTATTTAGCATCACGGCTTTTCTTTTCTTCATAAAAGACATAATTTCATAGGCTATGAAGCCTATTCGAGCCAAAATATATATGAAGTTGTTCTTCTCACAACGAAAGCTCTAGACGTTAATTGTTTTGTTTGTAATTTATTTTTGGCTGACATTCTATTGAGCTGTACTCAGCATTATAAAAATTTAATTATTATATTTTTTTTAGTTTCAAAACACTATGCAGCTACTTGAAATTATTCCAACCTTAAGGATCACGATAGATTCTCAGACTGGGTTGTCAAGCAGCACCCATTAAGCTCTCGTTGTAATTGGATTATTCCCTTATTGTAATAAAAGTTTACCCATAATCTGATGTTTGTTTTTAAATACAAACAAGATTTCAAGTGAATTAAGCTCTCAAACGACATTTTTTAAATTTTTTTGGAAACCCTATAAGTTGGGCTTACCCTACACTGAATGACACACAACTCTCATTCAATCACCAATGGTAATATTATACTTTGCAAAGTTAAGGTATTTACCATTAGTATTGGTAAATGATAATACTGGTTTTAAAAATAATTGGAATCGAAATCCAAGTTGGTCTATTTACCGACTCCTCTATAACAAGTGTACTCTGACTCCCACTCCAATAGCGACCAAACATTTTCGACGACTCCTATTCTTTTCACAACAAATTTACTGCGACTCTGACTCTTGACTTGACAATCCTTGTTATAATTAGCACCGAACTTGAACGAATTTATATTAACTAACTGACAGAGTTATAACAATAACTTTAAATGAGTAAATATGAATGGTTTTATTTGTTCGTGGTAGCAATATATATCTCATCTCAGCTTAAACAAGCTTAGTCAAGCCAAATCAAGCTGAGAAAATGTATACCATTTTAAGTTATTTCAAATCAAGTTATCCCAAGTCAAGTTAAGTCAAATCAAGTTAGGTCAAGTTAACTCAAGCCAAGCCAAGCCAAATTAACTCAATTCAAGCCAAGTCAAGTCAAGTTAACTCAAGTCAAGTCATGTCAAATCAAATCAAATTAAGTCAAGTCAAGTTAACTCAAGTCAAGTCAAGTCAAGTCAAGTTAACTCAAGCCAAGTTAAGCCAAATTAACGCGAGTCAAGTCAAGTCAAGTCAAGTCAAGTAAAAAACAAGTCAAGTTATCTCAAGTCAAGTCAAGTAAAGTTAACTCAAGCCAAGCTAAGCCAAATTAACTCAAGTCAAGTCAAGTCAAATAAAGTCAAGTCAAGTTAACTCAAGCCAAGCTAAGCCAAATTAACTCGAGTCAAGTCAAGTCAAGTCAAGTCAAGTCAAGTCAAGTTTATTCAAATCAAGTCAAGTCTAATCAAGTCAAGTCAAGTTAATTCAAACAAAGCTAAGTTCAGTTAACCCAAGTCAAGTCAAATTAAGTCAAGTTAACTTAAGTCAAGTCAAGTCAAGTTAAGCTAAGTTAAGCCAAGTTAAGCCAAGTCAAGTCAAATGAAATCAAGTCAAGTCAACTGAAGTCAAATCAAGCAAGCCAAGTCAAATTAACTAAAGTCAAGTCAAATCAAGTCAACAAATCAAGCCAAATCAATTCAACTTAAGTCAAGTCAAGTCAAGTTAACTCAAGTCAAGTCAAGTCAAGTTAACTCAAGTTAAGCCAAGTTAAGTCAAATTAACTCTAGTCAAGCCAAGTCAAGTTAACTCAAGTCAAGTCAAATCAAGTCAAGTCAAATCAAGTCAAGTTAAATCACGTCATATCAAATCAATCTAAGTCAAGTCAAGTCAAGTCAAGTCAAGTCAAGCTAACGCAAGTCAAGTCAAGTCAAGTTAACTCAAGTTAAGCCAAGCTAAGCTAAGCCAAATTAACTCAAGTTAAGTTAAGTCAAGCTAAGTTACAGGTTTTGTCTTAACACTACAAAAGTGTTGTATAAATCTCGCAAATTCTAATTATTATTATCATGATGCATTAAAAACAAATTATGCCAACCACCTGCTCACATTTTGGTCTAACTTTTTTAATTACACAAAATTTTTGTCCCACTTTACCTTAATCTAACAATTGAAAGAATATTTTGGATATACTTAATAATAATAAGAACACAATGTTAATAATGAAAATATAGAAAATGCATGTAATAATGACAATAAAGATAACAAAAACGAATACTAAGAACTAAACAATATTTAATACTAATAACAATGGTAGTACCGATCACAATGGCAATAATGATGGCAATTACAATACTAATAACACAACTATCATCAACAACAATGACTGTATGTTTATTTATCTATTTGTTTATATAGTTATAAACAGTAATATGGTGTTTGATTTTTTTCTTGAACACTTTAACCGTTTCTTGTAACATCTGTGATACATAGGTCTAATAGCTTATTCCATATTATGTAACACCATGACACATATCAAGTTAGTTTATGTTTTTAATAAAACTATACAGAAACATATTTGTTTTAGAAATGACTAACATTATTCTCTGAAAAGAAGTTATACATTTGCACAAATTAGTGCCGTTGTAAAATAATGTTATTAAGAGCCTAATTTCTGATTTAAGTTTAGATATTTTGGAACAAGTTATCTCACATATTAGAGCTAGTCCCTTAAAATGTAACTTCAGTTGAACGATACTACTGATGTTTCGAATTGAAGTCAGCTTATTGCACTGGTAAGGTATGTCCATGATCTGAACATAATCACAAAAACAAAATATGTAATTTATTTTGTAAAAGACTTCTGGCCAAGACATGATTTAGATATTCAAATTATTGGTTCTGTGTGTACTGACGGTGCCCCTGCTATGATGAGATATAAATTTGGGTTTTCTGCATTGATGAAACAACTGATTCCAAACTTGCAAAGTAGTCACTGTTTTTTATTATCATGCCTTGGTATCAAAAATTGAAAAGCGTCCTCTATATTTCTGTAAGACCAACTAATTAATTAACTTATGGTACCATTTCTTCTTAATGTTTCATTTTTGTAAATATATTAAAAAATCAAATATGTTTTTGTTGATAAAATTTAGGCCAACTTACATCTTTTTCTTTTATAACAGTTAATAAGATAGGAAAAATAGGATTAGATGAAATACATAGCATAATGAGTTGAAAATATAAGCAAGTAGAAAGATAAAGGACCTCTATCTTCGAGGCATTCTTTGTGGAGATAAGCTCCTCTGTTATTCTTGTATTTTGTTCTACGTTTACTACACGCACTTACACTGACAATGTGTCACACTGCCCATCCACTCTCGTGTTGTCCCCTGCCACTGATAAATTTTGAGTCGCCTTCAACAACTTTCAATTTTTTAAATACAAATTTATTTATTTTCTCATTATTTTTATATATATTAACTTGAGTCTTTGTTCAACTATGAATCTTCATTTAAGGACATTGGACAGTTACCGACGTAGTGTGTAATTTCCCACACACTAAGCTTAACTCTACGCAGTTGCATTACAGTTAGCATTAAGGTGTTGGTAAATACAAACACTGTCGATAGCCATGTAATGACCCTAATCGCTTGTCTGTTTTTTTAAACTTTGTTTTATATGAATGTTTTAAAGTTATCATAGATTAGCTCAAAAAGTTTTCAGTGTCGAATCCTCTTTATAAGAAAACAATCTTTCATTTCATTAAATACATTACATTTAAAAATGTAAGGTAGATTAGTCAGCATGTTTCCCAATATCCAGCAAGGCCACAGATCAACTAAGAAACTTCAATCAATGCTAATTATGATACATTTCTTCAGCCAATCAACGGACTGATACTAATGACGTCACGGTTACGTGACGGCTTCGAATATGCTGGTTAGTTGGTTTGTCTTTAAACAGATGTTTCTAGTTGTTATGTGGTAAGACTACAGTAGTTTCCTAAGCTAGGCCTATGTTGGTGGCAATACACAACATTTATACAATAAAAATAACTTTTTAAAATAGCTTTCTATTTGTATTGAGTTTGGTGGTAAAAACTTTGGTAATAGCATTTATTCAGTAAAGATTTCAAAAAAATGGATTTTCCAGAATTTTAAAAGTGCTAATCCTTCTGCCATAATTGCATCATGATTATTTCATCCCCTTTTGTTGTTTTGTTGTTTCTATTTTACTTAGTTTGTGTAGTTAATTGATTCATTCTCTCGTATTTGTACTTCCCTTCATACGTTCCATTCTCGTTTCTCCCAAACCAAGTGTTTACTCTCCCCATCTTCATTAATAAAAGTCTAACGTCAACGTATGTATGTTCGATATCAGTCTCGCCCAGAGCTCTTCAAAATATGTAAAAACAATATATTAATGTTAGTTTTTTGTACTGAATTTGTTCATCAAGCAGTTTTCTTTAATCCTTGATAAAAATGAAAATCTAAATGTAATAAATTAATAAAAATATTTGGATGAATGCAAAAAAGGAACAAACAATCGAAGTTTTTGTACAACATATAGTATTTTTCGACCGCGAAATATTATACATTATAATTTGTTACGACCATATATAAATAATTTCGGCATACCATTTTTTTCGACATATAATATTTTAGTAATGAATTTGAGAGAAAATATACTCTCAATAATAAAATAATTAATATATTTGGTAGAAAAATTACATAGGTTTATTTGTGAGAAAAAAATACGACAAACATTCAAAAATGTTATATAATTAAAGAAAAATAAATAAAATTATAAGTCGGTATTCAATACCAATTAAAATTACGGAGTAAATTGACTTATTATTATATTGTTAAACATAGAACTATAAGATATTGAAGAGAAATATCGAAATCATCAGGTAGACGGGATGGACAGGACCATCTTAGACAGTTGCTAGCTTTACAGCAAACCCATTAACTTTGTAATGATACCGTCTGCTCGCTCTATTCATCAACACTTGTATAGTTAGTTAAGGATAGTCATCATCAGTGTTTCCATTATTATTAACATTTTTAGTTCTCCCATGACCCCTTGTCCTTTCAGCTCTTGCAGAACCTCGTGCCCTTCCATCTCTTGACTCTTGACGAACCTTGTGCCCTTCCCCATCTTAAAACATAAAAAAACATAATGTTTATAATACTTGTTTTTCAATAAATATATATGTAAATTATTTCTCTCCAATAAAACAGAACCAACACAATTTGCCATCTTATCTCATTTAAATGTTCAAACATTTTATTCTAATATACGTAGATGACAATAAGTAAGTTTAATCTTTAACCAATAACTGTGTTATATCTAAATAACAGTTTTATTTAAAGGTTTATACATTGTATTGATATTTTAAATAGTATACACAACCGTTACAAAAACAACTATTTACAAAGAGACTCTCACACTTCAAAAACATGTAACAATTCAACAGATCTACTATTTCTATACATCTTGCCTGCATGCGCCTTCATTTGATCTCGATCCTGAATAATAATTTAAAATTGAGACTCACACCTTTATGAATAAATTGTTTTTTAATTTGTGATTATAGTAACGCAATCATGATAAGATGGTCCAGGAACAATGATTGTTAGTTTGTCACATTAATATTTATATACAAGCTATTTATATATAGAGAACAAGATGATATCAAGACAAACGCTGTCAATATTGAAGTCTGCCTTGTGACATAAACTTTTCAAGCATTTTTCAAAGAGACATTATATATGTCACCTAATTCGACACATATTACATGTGAATTTATTAATGATTTAATAGTTACATACAAAATATATTATGTGTTTCACCATTGTTTGAAGGTGTAAGAACTTCAGAATTGTTCATATGTATTGATTGTGTTTTGCCTCCTCACATGCATGCACTGGATTTTTTATTTATTGCAAACTCTTGTAATTGATATTGAGTTTTGTATGTGGCTGGCGCAATTTGGGTTGACATATACCATCATTATATCATTACTAACTCATGTTTTAAGATATATGTCTTTCGAGATCCAGGAACCGTGCGACCTTTCACCTATTTATTGCAAGGGAGTGAACTATGTCATAAAAAAAGCGTGGGGAAATCTTGAAATAATCTCTTTCGAAGACGATTCATAGTATTTACTGTTTAATATTAAACTGTATATCAAAGTAATTCGTTGTAAAGTTGATTTCTTTTTTCCAAACTTTAAACAATTAAAGTTTCTAAATAACTCCTTAGCTGCCATAACTATTTTTCAGTGAAATGCATTGGGATCATCCCTAATAGTTTGTTTGGTTATAATTGGCTTTGGTATCATCTTATGGACTGATCATACACTTGTTTATTTTCACAAATTCTCCGGAAATCTATGTGAAACTACTCTTGAATGAACATTTTTATTATTTTTCTATTAGACGTTTGGCTTCTTTCTCTTTCAAGTAGTTTCGTGTAGTATCTAGCGCGTTAGTACTTGTGATAACTGATGTTTTCCTAATTGAACAATTAGTTTCATTATGTTGTTCCAAGCCAATGTAAAATCTATACACATGAATTTGACAAAGCTTTCAATAAAACTAACTGGTTGCCCTAATTATTGTTATGTTCCATGGAATCAAACGCTTCTTACATAACTGTTTTGCAAGTTTCTCTTTGGTACATACAAATCTTAAAAGTGCCAAATTTGTTAAATTTATTTCAAAATTTACATATTCCTACCAACTTGTATTATAATACTTGTCAGACGCTGCTAAATGCACTTCGATTATTGTCTAATTATGTACGCAGGTTTGTGATTTAACTGAATTGAACTTTGTCATTGAATGGATTCACTATTAGTATTGGTAAATTAGAAAATTAGCTAAGGTTGTCACGTCAATGATTCAATTATTCTTCTGTTAAATTATACTTGGCCGCTTACACTAGGAATATAATCTTCATGAAGATTTGGAGCAACACATTATATAACCTATACTTTTTATCTTGTCTAAAGATTTCATTATAGTGTTTAAATGTCTTAATTATGATGCATATGCTTCTATTGTATCGTCTTCAGCTTTTCTCTCCCGAAAAGTGTCTAAAATGACCGTTTTCAACTTGTTTTTCACAAAACAATCGAAAAGTGCCAAAAATAACAGTTTTAAACTTTTTCTTTCAAAACAGTCTAAAAGTGCCCAAAACGACCGTTTCAACTTGTTTCTTACAAAACCATTGAAAAGTACACTAAATTACCTTTTCAACTTGCTTTTCACAACAACATTGAAAAGTGCCAAAAGTTACAATTTTTAGCTTCATTTCTGATAATGTAAAAGACAATAAAAGTTGTAGTCTTCATTATAAGTAGATGCAATTGAAGATGTAGTTTTTTCATACAAATTAAACCTTTCTATATACATTTTTTATATAAATTGACGCGGTGAAAACAATATTTATCATTCAGTTAATATGTACTGGCTTTCTTATGCTGCCAACAACATCATTGATCAACATGAGTCCTTTATATTTACTTTAACTTTGTTTATAGTTGCAACTCTTCCATTAAATATATGGTAACCTATGATTTCATTATAAGTAATTTCTTTCTTTTTGATGAGCAGTATCAGCATTTGTTATTATTATGTTTCAATTGCAACGAATTTATAATCATTCACATGAGAACAATTTATTGCTAAATTAATGGATTGTAAAGATTAACACGGAATTAATAATACTATGCATTATGCATTATGTGTCTTTTAAAAATTTATTATTGTTTAAACAAATATCCAATACTTCATACGGAGGGTTATTTTACATATCTGTGGAAAACTTGTAATGATAACATTATGTTTGCATGTTGTCAGTTTGAAATATACATCTTCATCCTTTTGTGCTTATCCATATTTTGAAAACTATGTAAAAAACATGCATTCTTCTGAAATGAGCAACGTGATAATCAAATTAAAATTGCTAGTTCTAGACACACATTACTCACATAATGGATATAATATAGCATTGTTATTGTTATTACTGGAATTTTTATCATTAATATTGTTATTATTATTATTATTGCCTATTATATTAATAGCTGTATTATTTTAGTTATAAACAACAATTGATAATTAAACAGTCATATAGAAATGTAGGAAGGTAATTTAAATACTTACTAGGTCGTAGATTTGCAATTCTGTCAACATAATGCGCGCACGGTTCTTTCTTTAAACTGTTCGATTTATTTCATTACTCATTTAATTGTTTCATACTAATCTTTATTTTATAGCACGTCGCTTGGTGATATGATTACACGTATTCAAATATATCCTCAACCTGATAGTTATAGTAGTTTATAGTAAACGAAAAACGTCTTATATTGAAAACAAATTATGTAACACACGTTGAAACAACTTTAAAAATACACACTATAAATAGAAATACTATTGAATGAAATGTATAGGAAATGCAGCTTCACGTATAAATATAGTTATGAAACGCAATTCGGCCGATCAATAAAGAAAATAAACGTATTTTTGTTCCCCAAAACGACTTCTCAAAAGTGGTAGGGGGCTAGGGGTAAATTGCCCTGTGAGGGGAGCTGGCAGCTTGATTTCGAATGAGTAACAAAGTTTTTTCTTAAGTTTAAACGGTTTATGAAAATTTAAGATAGGTATAAGGTATATGGCAGGGAGGAAGGAGCTCAACGCTGTGTAGCCCATAGACTAACAGGATACATAAATCTTAAACGATTTAGTTTATACAATGCCAATCAAGCAGAAATTTCACGTGCAGATAGACAAGAACATTCTGAATAAAATGGTATAAAAACTAATTAACATACCAAGTTTAATCTTGTGGACAACATCCGTCGCCTGAGAAAGACATTGGCAGACACGTGTCATCTAAGGAGGTATCAAGCAAAATCTTACGCAAAATAATAATTTTTTTACTCTATGTCGAAATTATTTATTTCTAGTTTTGTTGCAATCAACAGAAAACGGTTAGCTGTATGAATATTTTGTTAGATTTAGAGTTGGTGCTTTCCTAAATGGATCTAATAAATATTTTATAAATAAAGACGAGATTTAGTAATGTCGAAAATACATGTGTTGACGGTAGGGCACCTCCTGGTGCTGCTAAAATGCATAAATAATAATAATAATAATATTTGGGGCTTTTATACAGCGGTACTAATCGTTAAGTTGAACTCAACCGATCTCTGCCCCGCTTCACATATCAACCTTAATATTACTACCCACA